>PVKY010006194.1:0-16305 GCA_004027775.1 Bradypus variegatus
CTGAAGGGGGATAAGCTTTTCTAAACTTCATATAGATTATGAGCCTCTCACAGGAATCAGTTTTTCTGAGCTGGAACCCTTAACTCTAGTATGTCCCAAGGACTCCTGTTTCCTTTCCAAATAACACAAGGACACAGGTGGGGGTGGACAGATGGCAAAGAGCATGGCCATCCGCATGTGCTCGGCGCCTGGGAAATGGGGTTGGATGCTGTGCGTTGGCATTGAGCACCCAGAGTCCACTCCTTTTTAACTCTGTCCCTGGAATCCTGGTGACTTGCTGCTTTTTCCCAAACATGTGGGTGGCAGTTTCCTGCCTTCATATGTACAACTGGAGGACCGAAAGAGTCCATCCGTCCCTTTGTGCCTTTGCCGGGCCTCGGAGATCCCAGAGTCAAGGCCGAGGGACTGCAGAGGGGTATTAGTGTATCCCCAAACTCAGGCTAGATAAGGGTGCACTTCCTAGACTCTGATCAGCAAGTTAATAGTTGGTGACAGTAAGTCTGTCCCTGTTCCTAAGCCATTGTTATAGCTGTCTAAGATATTTACAAAGCTGATGATCAACGATTAAAATGTACAAAATGAAGTAAAACGTCTTCCTTCAGAAATATGTATTGAGGCTTTCTCCCAGGCTTTCCCCCTTTTTCTAACTTTTGAAGACAGAGCCAGGAGAATTATAATTTTGACAACCTTTCCAGACAGTTTGCTTAATCTGGGTTATGAGGCTATCAGGACTGGGGGCGCTAGGGGAGTTGGGCTTGTCTCAACCGCTGCTGAGCTAAACATAAAGGCATTGTGAAGTCAGCTCTACTGAGGCCACTTTCCCAGAGGCAAACTGGCTTGAAAAACCATATCAGAAAGATAAAGCCTCATTAGAATGGAGCCAGATGGAGGATGGAAATGGACTTTTATGTGTCTGTTCCTTTGTTTCTATTGAAAAACTAAAGTAACAAAGGTCATTGCACTCAGAACCTATGAAATGTGATGGTCAACAGAGGAGACAATGATTTAGTTCTGGATCTGTTGCTTCTGAGCCTTAACCTCCCTTTCTGGGCATTGCTACAGATGTCTGTCCCCTCCTCTGTTCCCACTATCATGTCTTAGATTCAGGCCCTCATCCCCTGTCCCTTGGACCCCTGCACTAGGCTCCCAGCCAATCCTCTTCCCCTAGGGGCTGCCCTCCCTCCAATCCCAATGGATCACATTGCTTCCAAGTACTTCTCCAGAATCATTGTTCTGGGCCTGGTCTCTGCTCTGCTCACGTACATTTAGCGGCTCCTCTTTGCACATAGAACGAAGTGCAGATGCAGGTTCAGTCAGTTTCTACAAACCCACCTCTCAAGCTTTGTTTCACATCGTTCCCCTTCTGATTCCCCATTCTCCAAGAAAACTGAACACTGGTCCTTGGACACTCCTGTGCTTTCTTGCCTCCATTCCTTTGCTTATGCAGTTCTAGCTGCCTGGAATGCCCTTCCTCCCTTGTCCAAATCATACCCATTGTTTCTAGGCTACCCAATGGCCACTTCCTCCTTGAAGCCTTTCTTGATGCCCCCAGTTTCAAGTAATTTCTCCCTTCCCTTAACTCCATAAATCATACTTATTTGTATATTTCACATGATACTTATCAGCTTTTGGTAGTAGTAGTAGTAGTAATAGTAGTAGTAGTAGTAGTAGTAGTAGTAGTAGTAGTAGTAGTGTAGATGTCCTGTCTCCATGACTAAGCTTTAAACACCTTCTCTTTTTCTTGGTATCTTTTATGGCAGTGGTTTCATGGGGAAACAACAAGGAATTTACTTTGTCTAAGCCATAGAGGAGCATGGTCTGGTTTCATTATGGACCCTTTTGCTCATGCTCCCTCACTACCCAGGAACTCCTCACAGGGTTCATTTTATAGGGATGTCGGAACTCTGCTGGCTTGGCCAGGCTTCCTCTGCCTGAAATTCCTTCCCACCTCTCTACTCCTTCAGGACCACTCCAGATTCTACTAGCTTGTCAATCTCCCCTGGCAGCTCTTGGCCACAGTGTCTCTCTCTCTCTAAAGCCACCATCACCTTTGGTAAGGGGAACTGTTCCTCGGTCAGCAAAGCCTTACCTGGAGCTGTAGCTGGTGAACTCACAGATCCTGCCTTCAAAACTTTTATATCAGTAGCAAGAGAAACTGTAAACAAACACCTTGTGGAGAACATACAAGTAAATGCCTGTGGCCAGAACCCTGCCAGACTTTCTTGAGAAGGCGGAAGCATTTGAGCCAGCTGTATAGGCAGTGATAATGTGGTTGGGAAAGACATCTTAGCTGTAAAGAGCAGCCTCAGAACAAGGATGGAGGTGGGCAATTGCCTGGAGTGTGCAGAGGGCCTCGGGGAGTTCTTTTTGGCTGAGGCTGATGTTAGTGTGAAGGAGAGGTAGAAGAGGAAGCTAGAGGCCAAGGAGAGCCAGTTTGTGCAGACCCTTGAATCTATGTAAATCTGAATTGACAATTAGCACATTGCACCTGCAAACATTAGGTTACACTGGAGAACTGCTTTTTAGTGGGCTTTTTTTTCCTATTTGCATTTATCTTTGCTCTCCAGGTAAATGTTAAAATCCTTAAGAGCAAGGGCCATATTTCATCTTTTTAAATAAATATTTTTATGGTACAAAGGGTCAACCTATAATTTAATTTTTATCTTAAAAGTCCTTCTCTTTGAGATTACATACGTTAGTATTTAAGGATGAAATTATATAATATCAGTATTGACAAAAAAATAACTCAGAGGAGAGAAGTTGAGTGAGATGAAACAAGTGACCATAGACTCACAGGGTTCACTGTACTCCTCTTGCTACTTTTGTGTACAGGTGAAATCTTCTGTAATAAAATGTTGGGCCTGCAGTGGTACTGGTGGGGCTCACCTCGCACCGCGGCCCCTCAGCCCCTCACAGCAGCTGAGCCCACTGCTACAGCCCTGACCACCAGAACAGCCAGGACACAGGATGCCAGCCACTTGCTTGGGGCCCTTGTCTAGTTATAACCAGGAGATGCAGACCCAACAGCCAGGTGGCAAAGAAAACCATTATTTGGTATCCACCATTGTGTTAAAATACCATATTTGTTAAAGCATCAGTGGTTACAATGCTAATATAAATATTAATAAAAAGGAAGGAAGGATGCATCGGTGAGCAGATCATCTTGTGGTAAGGATTTAATCAGAAGTTTTCTTAAAACATCTTTCTTCATCAGAGGGTGTTTTGTACGTTCACCAGGCTGGAGGAACCATAGAAGATGTATCTCCAATGTAAATTATTGCAAAAAGCACACCATTCTCTTTCCTTAATCTGCTTCTTTTGAAAGTAAAGCAGTATTTAGGAAGCCCTAGAACTTAGATATTGATCCTTTCATGCTGAGCATATGATAGTTTTCTTTATGGGAAGTTGATAGTTTTCCGTTTATTTTCTTCTTTATACCAGGTTGGGTTTTTGAAAAAAAAAAAAAAGTAAAAATATGTTCTGCATTCTTTTTTTCTGCATTCTTTTATTCTAAATAAACCCAAGTATGAAAGAATATTTTATTACTTAAATGTTTCCAATATCCAAATCTTAAAGTGTGTTGATTATTTAAATTTAGGTTTTCCTTTTGAAAGATCCTTGAAAATGTTTTGTGAATATTTTCAAAATAAATTCCACTTTTGTTTAATTTTCATGTTTAGAATGTGTAACAAATCGAGTTATCCATGGTGAGTCCCTGAAATTTAATTAAAAGAGGTAATCAATCTGTCTTCCTTTACTGAAATATGTAAATTTGATGTAATTAGAGCCTGGGTTGTAAAATATAAGACTCCTTCCTCTTAAACCACAGTGATGTTTTGAAAATGACTATAGATCTTCAAATGCTTTACCTACAAATGTTGTATTTGCCTTCTGGGACATTGGTTTGAAAAATAACAGCAGAGCACAAAATGCAGGAGCAGGGAGGGTGCCTCTCTTTCCAGTTTTTCTTTGACCAGCAGCCCTGCCTGGTCCCTGTTGGACCACAGTCCCATGTGAGCCCTCAGCTGTCGCAGCCAGTCTTCAGCATCTCAGGTCACTGCCACCGGTCAGGGCAGGCCTCGGCAGCAGTAATGGTTTACAGATGAGGGGACCAGGTGTCCAAGAGGTGACTCTGCTTATCTGAGTTTACTAACATTTCCTTCCATCATGCCATCCATAGCCTCGTTGGGAGGGATACAAATTAGTCTTCAAACATTTCTCCTTCCTTAGCATAGTATTTATTTAAATTTCAAATACTTGACATGTATGACAGTGGCCATAGGAAACACTGCATGCTGACTGCCTGGTTTTACAACCCCCGGGATGTCTAAGCTGGGCCACAAAAGGGGGCAGAAGTCAAAATATTGTGCCTGGCCCAGCTTTGGCTTTCAGGCAGTGAAAGGATAAGACCTGGTGGCTCCAGGA
This sequence comes from Bradypus variegatus, assembly GCA_004027775.1. Lineage (NCBI taxonomy): Eukaryota > Metazoa > Chordata > Mammalia > Pilosa > Bradypodidae > Bradypus > Bradypus variegatus. The sequence goes on from PVKY010006194.1 coordinate 4,426, forward strand.
CTCGAACCAGATCCCTCGGATGATGTTTAGGGTCAACTCCAGTGTGCAGAGGCCACTGCCAGAGGGAAGTGGAACCAAGTCTGAGTCCCAGCTTCCTTGCCACGCTCTTCCTGACCATTGTTCCAGAGGGTGGCGTGTGAGTGTGGCTGCCTGTTTGGAGCCCTGCCGGCCCTCGGTGTGAGCGACGTTGGTGTCAGGGAGGGTGGTGGCGCTCACGGAGCCACCCTCTTCAGAGCCGGTGGCTCCGCTCTGATCTGTGGGTCCTGGTCTTCTCAGTGTCACTGCTTTGCTCCTTCTGTGCTTATTTTCCTCTGAACCTGTGGGCAGTGGCATTGCTTATTCATAAAGTTGTAAAATGTTAAAAATGTTCTCTTCATAAAAAAATTACAGAAAAAAAATCGAATCACATGGATTTGTACCAGTGCAGTTAAATGTCTAACCTGCCCTGAGGCCAGTTCAAGACTCCATTTTTTTTATTTGGTGGGCCAAGTTTTAAATGCTAACACACTGAGGAATGAAACATAAAACCTATACCTTTTGGTACAGCAGAGGGTAAAAGCAGGAATCATGAATGGAAAAGAATAGGCTTTTGTAAGTGGAAGATTTGATCTTTCTTTCAGCTTACAAATATTACTATTTTCACTTGCATTAGCTTTTGGTGACTGTTTTCCCCGGCAGTGTAGCATGAGATCTGGACCATATTTGATTTGTGATCACATCACCTGTCCCTTGTTTAGTACCCTTGCTCTATATTGGTTTTGGAAAGTGGAGAATTTGAAGTATTATTTTTCTTTTCTGCCATAATATTGACAATAAAAATACCCTTTTTACTGAGCTATCCAGTTGTTCTGTGTTGGTGCTAGAATAAGGAAGAACTCTGAGCCCGTTCTGTAGTCCTCAAGTCTCCCTGAGGAGCTCCGTTTCGGGGACTTGGGGACAGAGCGTGGCAGCAGCAAAGGAACGTGAATGTGGCTGCAGTGGCCTGACAGACACCGCGGTACCCTCTAACCCCTTGCTGCCCTCCTGTCACTCCCCTCCAAGGTGGGCTTGGAGGCCACCCCTGCTCCTGTGGCAGTGCCAGCCCAGGGTGGCACCAGGGAGCCAGCGTTACCGCTCGAGTAAGCCGCTTGTTGTATATATATTCGCTTTACATGAGCCCTCCCAGGATTTTTCTTAGAACCCTAGAGGGAAACATTTCTTCCTCCAGCCTTACCGGGCATCTGTTCTTCATAGTCTTTGCCTTCCCATTTCAAGTGCATGGAAAGCTTGTCCAAGAGAGGAAATTTAAATAATTTACCCTAATCACTTTGCTCCACTTGCATTTAACAACTTACCTCTTTGGCCATGCTGAACTTTTGGGGAATGCACAGCTTGGCTTTGTGCTATTAAGGTGGGCCATAGGCAGGACTCCTCAAGCCTGTTTAGAACTTCACACCAAAGAATATGTTATCCCTGCGGATTAGAGGAATCCTTGACACCTTGTATTCAGAATCTGTCTCCAGTTAGCATCATCGTCTTTTAAAGGCAGACAGCAGGAACATGAAAGAAATGAATTATTTGTAAAACAATTTGCATACCAGTGGGCCGAGGAAACTCTTAGCAGACTTTGGACCTACCAAATTGTTCTGAAACACCATTTTCACCCTCCTTTCATGTACTTTCTTGTTGATAACCTTCACTTTGCTCTCAGGCTCCATGCACATGGTTCCCAGCCTCTGTGTCTCAGGGCCAGCCTAGCCAAGGGCCCAGAATACTGGGTTCCTGTTTGATCTCCACCATATTTTAACCTTGAGGCCTGAAACAAATCATTGTTCTTATAGGCCTCAGTTTCTTCATATGCCAGATGCAGGAGCTGGGCTAGATGGTATCTAGATGTTTAAATCTTTCCAGCTCCAGCATGCGGAAATGCTTTTGCAATTCTTCAATCTCAGTCCTTCCCCATTCCTAAGAATCTTTACTTTCATATGTATGGCTCCTTCTCCAGAGTCCAAATTCCTTCCATATTTGGTCATTCTTTCCCTTCTGCCTCCCTGAAACACAGAATACTTGGGGCCCAAGAATTTGCATTTCTAACAAGCACCTGGTAGGTACGGATGATCTCATTTCTGCAGTGTGAGAGGGGAAAAGGAGGTATAGGTTTTTTGGGGGGGCGGGGGGGATTGACACACACACACACCATCACCATCCTAACCACCACCTCCACTACCCAGGCATTTCAATAAACTTCACCACCTCTCTTACTCCTTCACTGCCCCCCTCTGCTCACCAGAAGAATTCAGGAAATACAACGTATACAGTTCAGACTCTGACCCCTCCACCTTTACTCCCCAGATCCCAGTTCCTACCAGCATGTCCCCAGGACAGAGAGCACACTGTTCGCTCCTGCCTTGCTTGACCCTGCCTGAAATGACCTCCTCAGCCCCTCTCCACCTGTCGATCACAGTCCAGGTCCCACTTCCTCCAGGAAGGTTTCCCAGAAATGATAAATCTATTGACTTCTTCCTGCTGGGAATTCTTCTAGTGGTTCACTCTCTTTACCACTCTTCTTGGTATTTAACAATGAGATTGTTATGTAAATGTTTAGTTTGTGCAGTTATATTTGTCTCAACTAGATTTTCATCTCCTTAAGAATAGGAGCTTTGCTTTATGATTGTCATACACCACAGTGTTGATGGATTAAGGTGAAAAGAGAAGAGAGGAGGAAAAGGTCTGGGGTCAGAGTGTTCTTCATGTAAAACAGTACATAAAGGAAATGTGAGCTTTGGCTCTTTCATGTACTGGGATGTTTTTTGAAATTTTTAAATCTCAAATTTTCAAAATTAAAACTTTAATTTTTAATCTCAACCCCTTTTTTAAACTATAAAATAATATGTATCCTATCTTCCCTAGATGAGAAAAATTTATACAGATCTTTGGGCTAGTTCTCCTATGACAGGAGGTATAAATTCCAAATCGTGTGCATCTATGGTGGTCCAGATTAGCAGGAGGAGTATTATGCCCTTCAGTTATTTTACCCTTACAGTTTATTTTAATATGTAGTAGGGCAGGTTCCCCTTCACTTCTTTGTTTTGATTCTGGTTCTCAAATCATGTAACTCCGCCGTGTTCGTGTTTTTCTCATCCCCACTCCTCAGTGACCTCCCAGCCACCCACTTTGCTCTGTCTTGCTTCTTCCTGTTCATGTTGTCCCTGAGAAAAATTGGACAGGTTGTGCTTTGATTAGTTCTTTCTGATGCATTCATTGCTTATTCTCCCATCTTGAGCCTTTCAACCAACTGAACTTTTCACAATTGATAGCTATTTTTTACATTGTAAGAATACACTAAGATGATATTATGCAGGGTGATACATAACATAGAATCAGTCTTTTGAATCAATTTAATATATGTTTACTACTTCAAGAGGATAAAAACACAAAAGGAAAGGGTCACCTGCTTTCCCAAAAAGAACAAGCCCAAATTTGAAGGAATTTCATATATATACATATTTTTTTTCCCTGTATTAGGACAGTTTCCTGAAAAAATAAACTTGTATACCATTAATTAAATATAAGTTCCAATTGAGTTGGTATGCATTATGACTGTTGAAGATTTTTGTAGTTTTGTTTGTGCCTTTTTAAAAAGATAGGAGTGAATGTGTGGGGGTCCCTTCTTGTGCTAAAATTCTGTCCTTCCATAATAAATTATGACTTAAGACTCAGGAAGGTAATAGGGACTTTTCTAGTTGACCTAAAACTGTTATTTGCAAGCTGGGGGATCCCATCTTCCAGATGACTCTACCTCACAGCAGTATGATTCTGGAACTCTCTCCTTGAATGGAACCTAAGGTAGACTCACTTCACATCAAATTCAACTCTTAGCAAATAGGATTAGGAACCTTTTAGAGCGTTCTGCTTCTGTTCCCCTTCTTCCAGATTTCCTGATTCTCTCCTAATGACTGATGTGCCTTTAATTTTCTGACAATACGTGTTAGAATAGCCGTGCTCCGGGATGTCGCCTTTGACGGGGGAGCCACAGGCCTGGCTCACCCATCTGGGGATTCTGGGTCACTAGGGAGCACAGCCAGAGAAGGCACTGGGACTGCACTCACTCCTTCAGGATAGAAAATGCTTGCCTTTAAAATTGCGGGATTTAGGTAGGATTTTCCCCTAGTATATTGAGGAAAATATAATTGGCTTAGCAACCCCAAAGCTTTTCAAATACCACTTTGATTGGTCTTTCCATAAGTAGAGAGGAAAAAAATCCTCCTATGTAATGGGTGCACTGGAATGTTGATTATCAGAGCCTAATTTTACTTCTTGCTAAGGAATAATTAAGGCTTGACTTTTCTAAGAATGGATGATGCCCCTTCAAGGCTTCAAAAACTATCAGGTTTGCTTACATCTTACATCCTAATAATGTTCAAAGAAGATAGCTCTAAAGAAATTAAAGACAACATCGTATCTCCATCTTTGGCTTAGTTGAAATTCTCTTTCTAGATATCTTTTTGACATATGCTAGCAAAAACTTGTGTTCCTACTTGATAAAATTCCCAAACTCCTTTACCTTTCTGTCTGCCCTCACCCACGTGATTTTGGAACTTCACTAACATAATTCTCCTTGAATGGAATCTAAGGAACCTCTAGGTGTCATTCCACATCACTCCCAGTGTTAAAACTCCAGGCATGGCAAAGATCCTTCTTTTGCCAAAATTTGTCTAAACGTGATTCAGAATCTTTCTCCAACCCCATAGCTCCCACTCCTCTAGTTCATAAATGAGTCTGGGGAAAAAAAAAAAAAACTAATGTGAAGAAAGATTATCACAGACATGATAATTAGGACTTAACTGTTATTGAGGCCATAGATTATTTTTCTTTTTTTTTTCCTTTTTTACCATATTGCAACTTTGACAATAGTGAAAAGTAAAGAACTCATTAAAAATGAACTTGTCTCAGTTTATGTATCAGCCATCAGTCCAGTCCATGACTATCTATAATTCAAATACATGTAATGAGTTCATTTTCCATAATTAGATATATATTGAAATATAAAATATGATAGCAACCATCTATATCAACATTATCCATTGTCCAAGAGCCAGATCTTCCTAGGTAAGTAAGAATAGGATCGTGGTAGGATAGTGGATACAAGGAAAGCAGGCAATTGAAGAAGTAAATTCATATTAGATTGAAGTGTTGCCCCCAAAACTCCAACTAAGAAAGACCCTTTACTTCTCAAAGTGCTATGGGTTATATATGGCTCAGTCCCAAATAACTTTGGGCAGCTATTCCACTAATTTACCTATATGCAAGATTGACTTTTCCAAACCCTCTTTTTTCATTACTCTGGGTTCTTCCACAGACAATTTGTATCCCTTTATTTGTTCGTTTTTTTTTTTTTTCATTTACTCACTCAACAAATAAACACTAGGAGATGGATCAGTAGAAGAAAAATAAAAATCCCTGCCCTCATGGCTCTTATACTCGAGTTAGGATTTTATCTTGTAGTAATGCATCTATTTTCTAGATCTCACTCCACATACCTGGGTCCTATCCAGAAAGATGGGCCCCACCACTTTATCTCCAAAAGGGTAAAACAATTCCATTCATTTCTGGATCTCCTTCTGGGCCAGCTTTCAGCAAAAAGAAATTCTGCGAGTGAATTCTCACCTTTTGCACCTCACCTCCTGCCTTGGAATCAAAATCTTCTCCCAGCCTCCTGAATTGGAATTGATTTGCCTCAGGAACAGGTGGTTTGATTTAGTGATACACAGTGCAGTCTTCTTGCAAAGTTCGTACATCAGGCAACTTCAGCTGCCACCTCATATATATCTATCCTCCACCTGTTCTCCCAGCTCTAGGCTTTCCAAGTGAATAGACTTTTTCCTTCTAGGCCCCCACCCTGTGCCTCTGCCCGTCTTTCCAACATTGGCTCAGCTGGCAGCCTTCTCGGAGCCCTGTGCTCTGGCCATGCCACATTCCTAGCCTTTCCCAGAGAGTCTACTTTCCAGCCTCTGCCTGTCGACTCACTGGGAATGCCAGCTCCCTCCCTGCCCCAGCCCTGTCCCCGATGTCAGAACCCATCCATCCATCCATCAGGGCTCTTCCCAAACTAGCCCTGCCCCCAGACCAGAGTGAGAGACTTGAAACTGAAGACAAAGAAAAGTCTCTCCTTTCCATGAACCCCCTTAGCCTGGGTCTGTGAGAGAAGGGTCTGAAGGGACACTTGGTCAGGCCGCAAACTCAAGTGGGCTTCAAGTTCTGGTGCTAAGTTTGTGGAGGTTTCAACTTTATACCCTTCATATCCTCTTTTCTGAGTCCTTTGGCCACAGTTACAACTGTTTAGCACCACTCGTAGAAACTCAGGTGGCAAGACAGTCTCCCGAGCGAGGGGGGTTGGTGGCCTAGCCTGGGCCTTCAGGAGAGGTGGCTGCTCCCCTCAGAGCTGCTTATCTGAGGCAGCCTCTGCATGGCCAGCCTCGGTGGTCCTGGATATGCAATGGGACAGAACTCTCTTCTGAGCCTCCCTCATTAGTGCCTCTTAATTTTAGCTTTATGTTTCTTAATTTGTAACTTGCTTCTAATTAGTGGCCCTTTATAATTTTCTGTATTTTTGATTTATTTTTTCATTAATTTTAAAGCAAGTATGCATAAAATAGAAGTATTTCACAATTAGTTTGTTATTATTCATAGACCAGTGTTTATCTTCTTTTTGCCAGTTAAGTAATAATATTTGATATGGTATATTTGTAACTCTTCCATTACACGCAGAAGAGCCTGAAGTTCAGTCTTGTTCAGGAAATAATTTTGCCAAATTGGTGATATTAGATGGTTCCTAACTTGGCAGTTTTTTCTTTCTCCCAGAGTTCGCTGTTGAAGCCCATCTAAAGTCCTCCGACCCCAGTATCAGCCAGATTTGAGCCCCTCTTGTGGAGGCACTGTTGTCCTTCTGCCTTATTTCATGCTCCCTAAATTAGACACCCTGTTAAGGAGCAGGAGTTACTCCTCTTTCTTCCTCTCCAGTTCCAAGCACTGTGCCTCATACATAGTTGGCACTCGCTAACGTTTGGTTTAAGGGGCCCATCAATGAAGAACCCAAAGTTAAACTGCAATAATTATGTGAGAGAGAGATGACAGTGAGGCTGGATAAGCCCCAAACTTTATAGTCTGCTCTTGGAGTAAAAAAAAAAAAAAAAAAAAAAGCTGTATGTAAAGGCTTACCTTGCTATCTTATGACAGGATCTGGAACCAGTTTGCTTTTCATCTGAGCAAGACCTACCCACCACACACCCTGCCTGTGCTGCTTATAAAACCTGATCAATCCCGCCGTGGGCTGGCATTTACTCGGGCTGCCTCATTGCTCAGGGTCACCCTCTCCTTGGCTTTTCAGAGACCTGATTATGGTCTTAAATTTTTTTTTCAGTGTGCTCCATAGCTGTTTGGTTTTAAATTGCATTTAACTTTCTGGAGCTATGCCAGGTGCTTGCTAGAGTTTCTGATACTATCTATATAATTTTTAGGTGGAAGAGGGAAAACTCCATTGAACTTTTGTGGTAATAAAATTATTGCAGTTGAGCCCTACATCTGTTCATTGAACTTCCTGTGGGTTTCCATCAGATCACATGGCTGACAGCAGAGACGTCTTTAAAGCTTTTGGTCTGCTTGTTATACCCAAGTCTCAACCACTAAATCAGACCTTTGCTTTGTCTTTGAGATGGGCGTCCGGATGTCCCACTGTGGTAGGTTGATTCACTGGAGCTGATAAAAACATTCTGGCCCAACTAGAGAGTGTAACATTACCTCTGGCTCCAAAAATCAAAACAACAGGGTTGTTGTAAGTAGCTTTGGATTGAGACCAAGTTCCAAGCACAGTAGATGGATATTCTCTCCTTGTTGAGCTGAGTCACAGAACAACTATCTCAAAGAGAAAAGCAAAAGGAAGGGGCTCCCCAGCAGGGTAGCCTGGGCCTGAGGCAATCACCACCCTGCACTCTGCTAGCCAGTTCCCAAGGAGTTCTGGCCATGGCTATCAAATCAAAGCCCCTTTCCCCCCAGAGCACCCTCCTCTACTTTCCCAGAGCTTGAGTAGTCCTCAAAGCAAGTCCACCAGAGAGTCACTGGCTGGAGCCCACAGGGGTCCTGAGGAGGCCAAGCGAAAGAAGCTGGATGGGTGTCAGAGCTGGGAATGCCCAGGCAACCTGGGCCCTGGGCTGCCAGGTGGAGTTTGTTGGCCACGTCAGCGACTCTGTGGTCAGGTGGTCTTACGATGGCACCCTCAGGTGAGGAAGTTGGACTTCCTGCAGCCATCACAGAATGGGGTTATTGTTCTCCGCTGGTTTGAAAAGGAGCATGAAGGAAAGGGCAACTTTGTCTTGTTGATCTGTCAGACGATGACATTTCTTGGACTGAATCCTGACAAAATGTGTCCCCAGTGTCCTTGGTGCTAAATAAAACCTTTTGTCTTTCTTTTCCTGAGCCTCTTCAAACTTCTTAGACATATTTGAAGACCACAAATTTTTTGAGACTTTTAAATCTCAAAATATTTTGGCTCTCCAACATATTTAGCTAGATAGGTAAATTTGGGAGGGGGGTTACAAATTAAATGCAACTTGGGCACAGCTAGTTATGCAAAGGCTGCATTCACATCTAATCAGGTGGACTGAGCAGTATTTTCAGAACTCTCTTAGGATTTATGCCTATTGTTATTTCAGCCTTTTAAAATGCTCCCAGTGCAACTATCAGAGGCAGCCCTCTTCCACATAGTGTTGACACCCCCTTTCAACATGAACAAGTTAGGATGCTCACTGCCTAGACACCCCTGAAGATAAAGTGATTAAACAAGAGGAAGGGGTACCAACAAATAAGATTCAACAAAGGATTATGAATACTGAAACTTTATATAAATATATGTATTTTTTGGATGGTAGTGTATTAGAATAGCTAGAAGGAAATAACTGAAATGGTAGAACTGAACCTATAACATTCTTTGAAATTTGCTCTGTAGCTATTCATTGAATTGTCCTTTGAAAGTTAGCACCTTTCTGTATATATCCTATATTTCACAATAAGGAAAGAACTGAAACTGTGGAACTGTAACTCATAACATTTTTTGAAATTGCCTATATAACTGCTTGTTGAGCTGTACTTTTAAAGCTAACACCTTTCTGTATATATGCTATATTTTACAGTAATGGAAATAACTGTAATTGTAGAGCTGTAACCCATGGGATTCTTTGAAATTTGCTCTCTGGCTGCTGGTTGGATCTTACTTTGAAAGTTGTCACTGTTATGTATCTGTGTTAAAGTTCACAAAAAAAAATACATTTAAAAAAAAGAATTAGTTTCCAGCTCTTAAATATTCAACAATTTCTAGGCCGAATGGTCAGAACTGGCTAATAAAGCACACCCGCATATGGGGGGAAAAATGCTCCCAGTAACTGGTCTTAAAAACAATGACTTGCAGGAAAAAGGAAGCTCTTTACCTTGTGCTTTCAAGTGTTAGCTTTGTTTAACCAATCCTAGAGAACACGCTCTTGTTTTTCTTGCTGTTTATGCATTGTTTCCTTTTCTGAACCTTTAAGTGCTGATGAGGAGTTCCAAGCAAACAGTCCAAGAAATAATATCTCCCAGCTCTCTTGTTCACTCCGGGAGAGAGGCTGGTACTGGGGATTCAGGAATGTGCATATGTACTGTCTACATGTGCAAGTATTTTTCTAGTAATGGAAATGCATTCATGCTCTCTGTCTATACTTGCTCTTTTGGTTCCCCCTCTGTGACCAATGGCACAAACTCAGGAGACCACCAACCTAGGAACCCAGCCTGTGGAAGGGATCGGGCCTTAACTAGCCAGCACAAACAGGGGCCAAACACGGAATGTCAACCCACTTAGCCATGAGCTCTCAGGTCACAGAGAAGCTCAACAACAACAGCCTCATGTTTGTCTTGGTTTTAAGCAGTTGGGATATTTAGCCTTTAAAATATTCTATTGTCAACCCACAAGACAGTTCAGGACAAGTCAAATACAAATATTTAACCTCTCCACTGAGATTGCCCCCAGGTGAAGCCTGGTGAAGGAGAAATCCAGAAATGCTTGGCATCACAGTGGCAGCAGCACCCAGGCCCAGCCCATTCAACCCTCGCTCCAGGTTGACCCAGCAGAGCCTGGAGGCCTGGCAGAGAACACAGTGGTGGTGGGCCCTCATTAGGATCAACTCATAACACCACACCCCAGAGGAACCGGGAGGAGCTCAGAGGTCCTTTGTTTTACTCCAGGCAAGAAAACCGAGTCCTAGAGAAATGCTGCAACTTGCTCACAACTGCACTGCTCATCAGTGACTGAGCCAGCACAGAGCCAAGGTTTCCTGACCCCCAGCCTGGGGCCACCTGGACTCCAGAGCTGGAATGTGGCCTAGAGATCCATCCCATCAGCTCACAGACTAGGATGCTCAGGGTACAGGTTAATTGACTTACTGATAAGAAGCTATTGAAGAATGTTTGATGCTCATTATCACCGCCTAAAAGACGTGGAAACCCAGTGTCCATATTGGATTATAGACATTATAGAGAAGAGGTACTTGACCCTCAGGAGGCCGCGGTGGAAAGAGCATGAGTTTCACCCAGCTCTGGTTCCACTACTAACTAGCTGTATCTTTTTTGGTATATCTTCCTGAGCCTTGGCTTTACTGTCTGTAAAATCGAGTTAATAATACCCGTATCACAGGAGTATTGTTTGAATTTGAAGTCATTTGTTCAATCCATTTAATTCATCATTCAACAAACATTTCTTAAGAGTCAATAATATGCCAGATACTCATAAGGTCCCTGCCTTTTTGGTGCTTGTATTCTAGTGGGGGAGACAAGTAGTGGACAAGTAAACAAAGTAATAAACAAGAGAGGCACCAATCACACTAGTGTTATAAAGGAAATCAGTGAGCTGAGAAATGTCACTTTTTTTTAATAGGGTGGTTATTGGTGATGTGGGGAGTGCCTGGCACATGGGTGGCTCTCAATAAGTCACTGAGCTCCCCTACTGGGTTGTCCCTGTGAGCTCCAAGCAAAAGGCTATATCCTCATTTGGGTGGAGAATAAAAATATATATGCAAGACCAGGCCCGCACCGCCTCCGCCGCTGGAGCTCCGCGGAGGAGCCACCGCCGCCGCCTGCACCGGGACCTGAGCCCGTGGCGCCGGAGGTGAGTGGGCGCTCCCTGCCCCAGCGCCCCTGAGGCTTTCGGGTGGTCGCCGCCACCACCAGGCCCGCACTGCCTGTGCCGCTGGAGCCCCGCGGAGGAGCCGCTGCTGGCGCCTGCACCAGGACCTGAGCCCTTGGCGCCAGAGGTGAGTGGGCGCTCGCCGCCCCAGCGCCCCCAGGGCTTTAGGGTGGTCGCCGCCGCCACCAGGCCCGCACTGCCTGCGCCGCTGGAGCCCCGTGGAGGAGCCGCCGCCGCCGCCAGGGACGGAGCCCAGAGCAGCTGGCAACTACCCAAGAACTATATGAAACAGAGTTTTCGGGGTGTCCAGTAACCAGCCACACATTGGATGCAAGTTTGGAATTGGAGGAAAAGCCGAGATCGCAGCGAACATTGAAAACTCCATACACTCCCAATGAGACACGGGCCTCACTAGACTGGGAAAATCTCACTAGGTTCGACCATATCTGAGGAGACCCATTCACAAAAAGGCTACATAGAGCAGAGCAAGAAACAGAAAAAACAAGAGGGGAAAGATTTTGATCAACTAAATAGAACCTAAGTTAGAGGTCTAGAATAAGTTGAATTGAATAACAGAGGCCATAGAACAAAGCTAACCAACAAGAAAACCCCTAGGTAAAAGATAGAAAACAAGCTCCAAAATAAACTAATCAAGAAAATCAGATGCCTAGACAACTTAAGATAACAAGCCATAC
>PVKY010006195.1:0-16312 GCA_004027775.1 Bradypus variegatus
AGGAAAAGAAATATATTATATTTTAAAAAGTAGAGTCCTTTCAGCCCCACAATTCAGAAGTGAATTCTGGGTTGACCACAGCAACCTTTCTGACTCAACCTGTGAGATCCTTGGTTCCTTTATCTCTAACATGAAAATAACAGTATCTATTACTTTATTGGGATATGAGAATGAAATGAGTTAACACCTGTAGTTCTAATACACATGAAACCATGTCTGCTATACCACCATCACCACCAATGCAGTTTTGCTCAGATTTCTATCACATTGGATCTTTTGGTTTGCCCTTTAATGAGCTTCATTATAAGAAAGAACATGAAGAAAACATATTCACTCTTTAATGCTTCTTGTTTGAGAACTCTAATAATAAAAAAGGCACCGTAAAAGGCAAATAAAAAGTAACTTTATTGACTGCTATTCTTACCATGAAATGCCTATAAGAAATAATTACAAAATAATGCAGATTTTTATACACTTTTGGTACCATCCTGATATGATGATCCTTTCACAGAAAGGATTATTTACAATTTATGAGGATATAAAGCTCATTGTTGCAAATACAAATGTAAATATATAGAAGCAATATATACCCAACTGGTATACTGACTAGCAATGGTTATGTAACAAATGCAGAATAAATAACAGCTTTATACTTTTCTTTTTTTATTTTTTAAAACAATTTCCAAATACAAAAAGGTAGATTACTCAAAATGGATTTTCATGTACATATATATAATTCTGCTGTAAATAGTGGATCAAAAAGCAAAGATGTTTCGTAGCATGTTTCATTTTGAAAACCCACAAGACTACTCATAAATCCAATTAGAAAGAGCATGTGCAAAACTACCAACAACACTGGCGAAACCCTGAAGATCTGATTCTGGCTGAAGTAGAGAGAAAAATAAAGAATAAAGCAGAAGCTGTGTAATTAAATATGTTTTCCCCTTATGTTTGCAAGAAATACTAAGTGCTAAGGAAATGCACCACATTATGACCTGGGCCCTTCCGAGTTCAAACTTGACCAGTAATTGCATCTGTAAGAAAGAATGGATTATTTAATGACTTACAGGTAAAACAGTCATTAGATGATTTTTTCATACAGAGACTGAAATGCTTTCATACTTTATGATTCTGGAACTTTGGTTCTTTTAAAGCATTTGATGAAAGCAAAATAATTCTACAACTACAGAACTCTATAGAACTTTTTTTTTTCTTTCAAAGTTTCAGGTTAACCAATGTGACAAGGATACGCTGTATACACACTGACCAGGTCAGGTCTGCTCAAGGGCATGGAGAGGCAGCATGGGGGAGCATGTTTGGTGGCCAACATTTGTTTTATAATACTGACTCCCATCCGCAGGTAACACTGCTTCTGTTTGGCTGTACCCTAAATCTATTTCTTTGTTCCCTGAAAACATAATTTTGTATAAAAATATGACTGCTTCTTTATAAAATAATATATAGCTTTTTTTTCAATAAAACCTGGAAGATAGAAAAAATGGTGTATCAAAATATGGTAAACAAATGTTGTAAAATACTAAATCATTAAAAACATCTCATAGAAAGACATTGTGCTATGCAGTTCTCTCCTGAAGTGCAAGCAACATTTTTACTGTACATCAAAAGGCTAATAAAGTTCACTCTCCTGACTTGGTGTCATCATGTATCATCACAGCAGCATGGCAGTTAACTGTCTTAAAAATGGCCCTTTCTGGTACACCAACATTGTCTGTATACTTTTATTTAAAAATTAATGAAAAGGTACCCTCTGGATCAGTGGTTTTCAATCCTATTGTATATTTAGATCATTTCAGAACTTCAAAGAGAAGAGTCAATTCTATCTGGGTTCTACCACCAGAGACTGATTTAATTAGTCTGGAGTGGGACCCAGGCATTGTAATTTTTTAAAAGTTCCCCAATAATTCTATTATGCAACCAGGGTTGAGAATCATGGCAAAAACACCTGAGAAAACGGTCATTCTTAATTTTACATATAGCAACTGATTGTAAGTATGAATATTTAGGATACATTCAATGATGCATCCTAAATATTAAACAAGGGAGACCATGAACACAAAACAGTCATAGAAGCCAAAACGAAGTGAGTTAGTAAGCTCTAAACACATATAAACACACACAATCCCATGTATTTATATATGTATAACATATGTATATAGTCTGGGTACTTTCATTGACCAGAAACTAGTATCATCATAATTTGTTACTGATAATTAAAAAACAAACCAAAAAAACCCCCAAGACCACCACTAAACACAAACATTTTCTGAGATATCTCCATAGTTTTAACAGAAACCAGTTTTGTAAACTCCATGGAATGCTGTATGTTAAGAACACATTCGATCTGCTTCTTGGATGAGGAACTCAGCTGAGTCCTAGAGCTTTCTGGAGGAGCAAAGAGTGGCACGTGGCACTGAGCTGGCTTGCAGGAGTCACAAGGCATCACAGCGGGCACAGACTTTTGGTTATTGCTGAATTCACGTCTTCTCGACACTGGGCTGGCGCTTCGTACATATCTTTGGCTTGCTAGAACCACACGATTTTGACCACTTTGTTAATGTTCACTTTGGGGCACCCTCAGTGAGGCAGCAATGGCTATATACTAGGCAATGGTCTCTCTTTTAAAAGCAGAGAGAAACTTCCCTCTTCTCCCTCAAACCATGAGCACTTCATGAGGGAGTAGTAAAGAAAAATTATAAGCAAACAAGTAAGCCTAATGTCTTTCACACGATAAACAATGCGACATTATGTGTAACTGAACTGAAAAGATACACAAGTGAATAAAGATACACAATGGCCCAATATTCTGAAGGCTTGATAACCAGTAAAGCCTATTTCATTCCAAAGGACCAGTGAACTTCCTGGCACTCGTCTTGCTGTTCGTTCTCTGTAGTTCTTTTGCCTCTGTGTAATACTTAAAGTGCAATTGCCCAAGGCTTTTATTTCCATTGCAAATATTATAAAGAAAGAGCTATGTTTGGGATGAAGAAAATATGGCACAAGTAACAGTTAAGGAAAGAACCCATGGCTTTCACAGCCTTTAGCAAACAGCAGGCTGCCTGTACGGATGCACCCAGATGGACTTTATACAACAAACTCTGGAACTTCATCATGCGTGAGATCCAGAGAGAAGTACTTGCTGGTTCTTTTGACTGGGAAAGCGTCTTGGATATTGATGCATTGCTGAGCTAAGCAGCTGTTGCAGTAGAGGCCTTCCTCACCTAGTTCATGGCCACATCCAAAAGTGTAACTCTGAGCAGTGTCCTGACACAGACCTGCGATGCGCAAGAAGTCTTTCTGGTAAAGTCTGACGTCATCAAGGCTCAAGCTGTGTCGATCAGTGGAGGTCTTTGGTTTTCGACATATAGTCTATAAAATAAGCGAAGGTTGAAATAACTTTAAGAGCATAGACAAAGCAAAAGATTAGCAATATTTGCTTCAAATATTGCTGCAAATGAGAAGGGCTGCAAAAATCACAAAAAATTCTTATATGTTAGAAAGTCATTCCCAATTTGTTGTCTCTGGGCTCTTGAGGCCCTGTGGGGAAAAATATCAACACCACCATCACTAATAATAGCAGCTAACATTATTGATACTATGTGCCAGGCCCTGATCTATAGGTTCAACATGTATTAACTCATTTAATCTTCCTGACAGTCCTATGAGGCAGGTGTTGTTATTCTCTTCATTTTACAGATGATTAATCCAAGGCACAGAGAAGTAAATGTAACAGGAATCCAACCATCTCTAGCAGTTCAGAAATGAAGGAATTATCTTAAAATAAAGCTGTATAGGTTAAGATATTGTTTGTGTTTTTTTCACTAGAATTAATGAAAATTTAGTAAGACAACACTCTCATGTTGAAATCTGTTAATGTTGTAATAAATGGTAAAAAAAATTATCACTCAAGAAACAGTTTGAGGAATTATTTTTTGTAAAAAGCCATAAAGTTTGGGTAGAACAATAATACAAAGTGTTTCTGGTGTTGAAAAGGTTGTGAGGCAAGCACCAGGGCTAGGAGGTAGTCCTGAACACTGAAAGAGACCGTGTTCTACTAAATGCTTTATACAGCAGGAACTCATTATCCCAAGAGGTGGTATTGGCTGAAAATACAAATAGGTTAAAACAGGTTCAAACAAGTACATGAATGGTAGATACTCAATGGGTTATTTAAGGAAACAAGGCATTCTATCCCTACCTTTTGCTGCTAAGCACCGGGAAGAACAACCTTGTTAGAATATCACTTTTGCTAGACACAAAAGTGTCGAAAGAGAACAAGATTTGAGCTAAATGTCAATTCTGACATCAAGACATTTCTAGAAAGCCTTAAATGGGAGCTCCCTCACCCCTGCCCTGTGTATGACGATCCCTTGCACTTGGTAGTCTTCCCAGGTGCCAACAGGATTTCACACATGGAATTCATTTGGTCCTCACTGCAAATCTACAGGGCAGGCGATTACTCTTCCCATTTTGTAGGTGTGGAATCTGATGCTTAGCTGTGCCCCATAAACACTTATGTACAATAAGAGTAAAAACGAGGGGCAGAGCCGGGATGCAAACTCAGGCAGCGTGATTCTAGAGCTCTTACACTTAATCATCACGCTATGCACACTGCTTTAAAAATGACTCAGAGTTTTCAGAAAAAAACTTAAATTTATATTCACATTCTGGTTACTTAAGTGGAGAAATAAAGAACAAGAGAAAAAAGGGAAGAAAGAGGGGAAAAGGTAGGGGGCAAAGAAAAAGCCAGAATGCAAGAGAAAAAAAGCAATAAAAGAGAAAAACACACATGGCCAGATAGACAGGGATGAATGACAAAAAAGATGCAGAGTCCGAGAAAGAGAAGCACATGAGTAACAGAATGCTCAGAAAACAGAGGTGAACATAAGTTGTACATTATACCCACATGCAGAAATCATGAGTTTCAGAGTATTTTATCTATCTTTTTGACATTTTGATACTTTACCTAGTGGTTACAGGTTACCAAATGCTCCAGCTTAGCATACTTTGAGAATTCAATCTGAACAGAATAACCAGAGCATGTAAACTTTTCTGCCATAAGACAACTATTCTTCCAGGTTGTTGAGGTTAATCAACAAACACACACACACAGAGTTAACCTGAAGTCTGAAGCCAAGTAAATATCAACTCAACAATACTTGGAACTAGCAAATATAATAGAAATAATTTCAGAATCAAACTAAAATGTATCTGGTATGAATCATTTCCATAGGGTATTAAGTTTTTGTTCCTTAATATAAATATAAACTTCAGTTCCTATTTAAAATTTTCAAATTTTTTAATACCTGTGGAAGAGAATCAGTACTTTGGCCACGAAGTTTGACCACTGTTTCTGAGGAGCTGGAGGTGGAAGAACCAATTTCTTTCACAATCAACCCTAAAGTAAAAAAAGGGAAAAAAAAAAAACAGCAACCAGAAAATAACAATAAGATAACAACAGTAGAACAAAAACAATAAAATAACAATGTCAGAAAAATATTCCCATAATCTGACAACTATTACTACCAAGAATGAAAGACCAAATACTAACCATTACTGAAAAATCTCGTTGTGCTCTTTGGTGGTAGATAATCAGGACAGAACACATTATCTCTCTTGTCTTACAGTAAATAGAGGGGAATGGGTTAAGTGTGGGGTTAGAGCATAGGAAGGAGTTTGGAGTCTGAATTTTCTAAAATAAATTTCTAACTAAGCTATTTATGATGAAGTTAGTGATTAAAAACAAAGACTGTAGGTATACAGAAGTCTCTCTACTACATACCATAAATCCTTCTCCCCCACCATTTTCCACATAACGCTTACTTTGAATTTAACTCCTGCTGAACAGTACCTCAGTCTTCTAGATTTGATTCCACTTAGACATATGGCGGTTAAGTGAGGGGGCTCTGAGCTCTGGAGCAGACAGATCTGGGTTGGAACCTGGCCCAGACAAGTAATTAGCTGAGTGTCCTAGCCAGTTACTTAACCTCCCTGTGTCTCAGTCTCCTCTATAAAATGGGGCTAATAAAAGTACCTATTCCATAGAGATTTGAATACAATTACAGAGTGATGCATGAAAAGTGCTAAGTCCAGGGCCTGCTTATGAACACATTCAATTCACAGGAGCTTTCCTTGGCTCTGATACAACACTAGGGCACGTAACTGCTGCAGTAGATCCCACTAATAAGGGATCAAAATGAGAGGTCAGAGTGAATATTCTGGCTCTTTGATACCAAAAGAGCCCTTAATCATGCTAGCGTTCAGGGGGAATCGGTCAACTTTTCCGAAACAGAAATCCAAGCTTGAATTGACATTTCCCTATATGACTGAGTGACGTACCCAGAAAAACATGTTTCAGAAGCTAAAATCACCAACAAGAGCTGGACGTGTAAGTGAACACCATTGAAAAATTCCTTGTAAACAGGTGAACTGAGTAGGTCAAGCCCCAGACACATGAGGCTGAATGGTTTCTTAAGAAAAGTACATTCCTACCATAGAAAAAAAAACCCATAACTAATGTGATTTTTATTCAGCTCACTGCTAGTAATCTACCTAAATGACTTTTTATGTTTTATACCTTAACTCTTTAGAAACATCTCATAATGAATGATTCAGTTAGTTCAACGGATAATTAGTTCAACGGAAACTAAAATATGAAGACATTCCTGGCTTCCATGCATGCAGTTTAAAAACTCAGGATTTTCTTGTTTGGGGGTGGGCAGATTTGGTAAAAACTGCTTTAGTTTTTAGAATCTTAATTTCCAAAAACATTAATGTTTTCAACAGAACCTCATAGAAATACATGGACTTGTGCATTGGTTGGCAGTTAGTATGGTTCCTTTTGGACTCCTGGTAAATGTGCCCTTGGCTAACATGTCCATAAGTAATCTCCAAAACTCAGACACACCATTAAAAAAGTTAATATCAAGGCTTGTGCTTAGAACACTGAAACAAGCCCTGTCAAACAAAAAGAATGAAGGACACAGTGGCATACTTCATCACTACTCTATCTTAGCTCAATGCTTTGTTTTAGAAACAATTTTTAAATGCTCAAATTGTAGAGAATGTGGAAAACCACGAAGATGCAAGGACAAAAATAAAATCATCTATAATTTTATCACCCAGAAAAAGACTATTAATATTTTTATGTATTTCTTTCTTTTTTCAGATACATACAGACATCATTTTATTATTTGAGATCATACTGTTTATACAGTTTGCACTGTTTTTTTCACCTATTTTATTAAATATTTAATATGTTATTAAATATTCTTTGAAAATCTACTTAATGGCTGCATAATATTTCCTTGAATGGATAGAGTATAATTTAACCACTCATTGTTGCACATTTGGATTATTTATTTTTTGGGGCTATTATAATTAACATTTCAGTAAATGTTTTGTATATAAATGTTTTCAAGTGGCCATCCTATTTATTTAAATTTCATTTTTATTTAAAATCACAAAATTAACAATTCTGATGATAAAACATTGAGCATAGAAATATGTTAAGTCAAAGTAAAAGTCTGCTTCCTTCATATCCTCCTTTCTAAAAGCACTTTGGTGTATACTGTTTTAGACCATTTTCTGTCCATAAACACATATAGAGACATCTATATACCTATAATGTACATATAATTGTGAATTTATATTTAATATATATTGAAATGTATTTGTAAGGAGAAAGCTCAGTATAATAAAGCACATGGACAAAAGAAGGCAACACTTGGTATAAAGAGTCTCAGCAGGTTGAGAGCAAATAGGCTGACGAGTCTGTGTTGGTGGGGTAGAGCAATCCCCTATAAACTCTGGCAGGTCTATTCCTGATCGAGTGCCTGGAGCCCATGGTTCTGCTAGGTTAGCAAATGGAATTCTGAAATAAAAAAGGTGTCTCTTGCTCTTGCCGAGTAAGTGCCAAGATGACAGAGATTGGGTAGGACTCGCTCGTCTCTGATTCCAGCAGCTGGCACAGGGGCTGTGTGTCTGACAGGGAAACAGCAGTGAACTCCAGATGCAATTGGATCTTTGACCCAATCAAAACTCTAAGTGGCAGAACAATAAGCACCTAGGTCATTTCAACAGTGCTGGTTCCTGAAGCAGATTTCTCTAAAGAACAGAGGCTAATTTATGACGTGGCAAAAGCAGTTAGAGGTGATTGAGGCTTCAAAACAATGCCTGAATCATTTCACATCAAGAAGCTATAATAAGTTGACAATGAATCCATGTTTTCTAGAAGAATTAATCAAATATGGAGTTTGGGGCTCTTTGTATGTCATTCCTATTTTGACACCTTTTCCTCTTGATTCCTAACCCAATACAGTAGAGTGGGGGTGGGGTGGGGTGGACAAAACACAATCCTGGAGACCTGACTTCTGTTTCTAGCTATGTAGTATCTGTCCTCCCTTAATCTACAGTTTTTCTCATATGTGAAAAGGAGGCTGGTCTAAAGGGTCTTTGACCAAGTCCCCTTCAAGATGTATTGTGATAGTCTGATTATCTGATTTAAAACAGCAAAAGAAAGCCCTATTATATAACTACCTTTTGTCTAAAGCATGCAGTAGAAGATGCTAATTGCCACTCATGGGTGCTTCTCCCTGTTCCCTTTCCCTTTCTTCCACAGAAGGCACTTGATCCTGCAGCTTACTACACTAACATGGAAAGGCTCTTATTCCCATCTTGTCTCTGATACAGATTCCCCACCCCAACCCTTCTATTTTCTGGGGCATCTGCTTCTCAGTCCAGGATAAGCCAATACCTAATGAGAAAAACTTTCCATAAGAGCTCACCAGAGTGTCCATTCAGCTTCCGTGACATAAGCATGTCCTCTGTGATATAGATGCACATGTCTGGGCTGACTTCCAGGGACTCTTCATTCATCTGCTCCAGGTCTCTGGGATCATCAACCAACATCTCTATTTCTGACACAGAAGAAGGAAAAGACATTTAATGACATGAGGGAAAATGGCCACCATAATCCACACCCACACGTTGAGGAAGGCCATGTAATTAGTCATATTTGAAAATAATTTTGCTAATGAGCCTCTTAAATAGGAAACTCTAAGGACAATTCCCAATTAGATGTCCTCTTTTTTACAGGATTGCTGTGTTAGCTACATGTCACCTAAAACCTATGATTTATCAATTATTCCTTATTCTTTAAGAAGGAAGACAGGCTGTACTACCAAGTTGCTACAACAAACTGCAAACTCAGACTGATGGGCCAATTTGTCTAATGCCAAAGCATAAATTGTTGCAACAGGCAGACTGATTAGTCTACTAAGCTACCCATTTCTCAAAGCTGCCTACTCTCAAGGCATTTAGTGACTTAATTTGAGATCCATATGAATTCTATAGTAACTGAATATGTCATTGTCTTTTTCCCCAAACCTGAAAGCTATTGCACTTATTTGAGAAAGAAAAATCATATAAAAGAGACACACACAGGCTAAGTTTGAGAGAGATAAGCTGGAGATCTTGTCTCATCTCCTTAGCACTTAGAACAAAGTAAGTTCCCAGCAGCCAGGGGCTATATTTCTTTTATACTACCCCTTAGTTCATCTGGTCACACGGTAGGCACTTAATTAGCCAAATATCCTAGGTGCGAATCTTTACAATCTTATGCATTCATTCATTTATTTTTGAGAAGTTCAAGATGTTTCTGTCACTATCAATGTACTCCACACTGCTGTCCTAACCACTGCCTTATTTAATCTGGTAATCACAAATTTAGATTCACAAACTGCAGGATTAACTTCTACTTCACTTCATACAAACCCCCAGAGCTTAGAATCCACAATCACACAACCCTGAGGTTGCAAAGGACTGTAACTAGAGGGATGCTTTGTTCACAGCCAAATACAAGCAACTCAACCAAATAATTGGGCAAGATGGCAAGACACCTCTTCTTCTCTAGTCCTACTTCTCATCTGCACGCCAGGTATCAACTCTACAGGACTAATATTTGAAAAAACTGGCAGAGAAAAAAAGAAGAGAGCCAATGAGAGAATGGCACTGTCAGCTCAGAGGGCCTCAGGGATGGGTTACCATCATCCTGCAAGTCCTCCTCTAGGCGGTCCTTGCCACCGCTCTCTACCCCTGAGGTGTGGGAGCTGCCGTGGCTGGTCATGGAGCTGCAGGTTTTCAGCTTGCGATGGATGGCGCTGCCTGAGTAGCCGTCCTCTGGTCCTGCGTCCCGGGGCTTGGTGTCTGCCTCAATGCCCGAAGTGTGGGAACTGCTGTGGCTGGCAGTGGAGTGACGAGACAGGCGCTTGTGCTTCATGCTGCCTGCACTGCTCCCACTGGCTCGCGACCGCTTTTCCAGCTGGTCCATGTCAAGGTCCAGGTTGTCGCTGATGTAAGATTCCCGGTACTGCTTCTTCTCTGTGTGGTCAGGAACACAGCTCATCATTATTTTCAACCAAGACAGAAGAACAGTTGGCTGCTTAAATGAGTCATTTGGCCACGAACAAGTACAATTTCACACTCAGGATCTAGTTACTGGGGCGGTGATGATTTGGATAGGAGCTACACTTGAGAATGAAGTGAATAAAAAGCAGTACAACATATTTGATGGAAATATTTAACTACTTAAAGATTTTTGAAGCTTCAAACACTATAGAACAGTACCACTACTACTTCTTGTCTGCAAACTGTTTACTACTGGCCCACTGAGAAATAAGTTCAGTAATTGAGACTAAGTATTTAGAAACTTTAGGAATAATTTTGTATTTTGTAAAAGTGATTGTTTATTTTGCAAAAGTATCTGTCCATAGCAGATCAGAAATAAAAAAAAAACAAAACACAAACTGGTCCTTTTCCACAAATAATTTCAGAAGCACTGTTACAGACCATTTGATAAAGATAATTATGCTAATTAACATTCATTCTATTTATTCATTAATAGTGATCCATTGTTAGCTTTAGCTGTTGAATACAATTTAAGATAAAACTATTCTTCTGGGAATTTATTTCAAAGAATTCTAAATTTTAGATTTTCATTAATGAAGGCTGCTTTTCCTTTATTTAGGGTGAAGTTAGTGAGGCTTTATCATCTATTTAAGAAAACAGAGTAATCACTACTAGTTTGATAATATAGCTGGTTGGTAAAATTGTTCTTTGATTTAACATGTCAGTGCTGTTTTTAAGGCAGTCAAAACACAATACTGGAAAAACTCCTTTTATCAAATGCTAAGCTAATCATTACATTAAGGCACAAAGTTACAACTAAGATGCAGGTGTACAACTAACATAAAAATATGACACATTAGAACAATAAAAATGGTGGGTGCATTTGGGGAATGTTAAGTTGTTATTTCAGAAAGTGCCAACTAGTAGACTAACTGGGTTCTCAGGGGCCTGTTAATTGTCTTGTTTCTTAGTTAAGTGAAAATACTTGTACTCCTGATGTCTGAATCCAGATCATCACAGGCTTCCTGGAGTGGGAGTGAGCAACAGAAAAGATTGCTTTCCAGGATTCAAAATGCAAAAAGTGCTATGAAAAGACTATGTGTACATTTTCTGGCCTCCAGCCCACTCATGCCAATTTGAAGGGATAGGGGCTGAAACACAAAGGTGTGTGTGCCAGGCCACACAGAGAGTAGAGCCCAGTGCACACACATCACTGCAAAAACCCAACCATTCACAGCCCATCTCTTAGGGAGTAGACTCGGTTCTAATACTTCCTGTTTCCTGAAGTAATAGGGGTAGAGAGCTAAAAGGGTTTGTAAAATTCTCATACCATTCTATTCACTAAAGTTTTATAGTAATAGCCAAGTGGTCCTTAGAAGGTGGAAAGACAGTGAAGAGAAAAAAGCAAAATAAAGTTCTATAGGTTATTAAGAGTTCTAAGGCAACTGGGAATTGTGGACCTAATAAATTTTAAAAACTTTTCTACTTCTTTACAAGTAGCCCTTCCACTCCCAACTCCCTGATACGTTCAGAACCAATTATAGTTACTTATACTCACTAGAAGACAAATGCTTGCCAGTCTGTTTTCTACACTAGTCTCTTGTAAATCATATTTCCTGACAACATATCAGTGCAGTGTTAGTGTTCTACTTGGCTAGTTACTGTTCCCTTCACAGTGCCGTATCATTTAGACCCTTTACAAACATTTAAGAACCTTCACAGCACTCAGTTACAAACTGAGGGAAATGTTTAAATAGTTTCGAACTTCAAGAAATGCAAATTGCAACCTCTTGCCCCCCCTGGTAATCACAGGTGTCAACAGCCTAGATTATCACTGTATCTGTGTTCTTTTTATTACCTTTACTGTAAAAGTCCAGGGACCACAGTTTTTCATAAATTATTATGGAATATAATGCAGTATATGGCCTCTTGACACTTGACTTAAGAATAAATGCTACCTATGAATAAAATTGGGTTTAAAAAAATTGTTTAATGAAACAAGGCATTTTTCCCCCTTCTCTTCTAAATGCCATGGAAGAATTCTTATTTTCTACTATAAATTGCTAAACTAGTGTTTCAGATAAAGTGACTCCAAATGAAATGTAATTAAGAAAAATACTGACTCTTTTTTTCTTTTTTTTTGTTTTTTTGGTTAAACTAATGCTGAGAAAGGAGCTTCTCTTGTTAAAATGATGGAACACTTAATGTGGGCAAGAAAAATGCCCACAGACCAAGGCTGACCCAGAGAAACTTGGTTTCAGGCTTTCTTCATCCTGGAAGTGCCTTTAAGTAGAAGAAACTGCTTTCTCTGAAGGGAAAAAAAAGGCTAACGCCCTTCCCAGCCAAATCTATCTACAGTCATACAAATAAAAGATCCTATGTATATCTTTACCATTCTTTCATTCCCGAACTCATATAAGTCCCCAAATACACTTGGCACTACATGTGGCAATGGACAAAGTCTTGCCCTCTTAAGAATTCAAAATCCTTTGTGATTTTGCCTTAGAACTTATAGGGGAGATTTACTAATTCCTTCAGGCTTCCCTTATGGTCATCCAAAAATGATGACCATTTAGTAAAATGCTGGTGGCAGACAGCTGATGGAATACACAAACTACTCAAGGTGCCAAACTGGTCATTTAGGAATGAGACAGGCCTGGCCACTGATGGGCTCTGCACCTCAATGAGTCACCTCTTCTCTGAGGTTTCCTTGGTGCTTCTGTCCCTGTCTGAATTACTCTTCATATTCATATCAACACTGAGAGATATATTTGTCATTAACGATGAGTCACTGTGGGGAAGAACTGACAGTCTGGCAGCAGCAGAAGCCAATACACCTGACATTTTTATATCAATTTTCTCATCAGACAGATACAGTTTGGTAGCAGAAAATGATTCATGTTCTTATTGCTACTTAAATTACAATAGCATCTCCAAACAGCTCATTTAGATTGAGAGACAGCTTTTGAGAGAAATCAGATGCACAAATTTCTAAAAGGTTTTTTGTTTGTTTAATACCAGATGGACATTTGTCTTGTCTCTGCATTAAAGGTGAGGACTGAGAGGCCAAAACTTGTTTCAGACATGGACCTAATACATGAATCTGCAACATGTAAATATCCCCAATCTAACCTAATCTAATTATCACAAGAATCACTACAAAATGAATTTGAAAAACAAACTGAAGGCATTAAAAAATAAACAAACATGCTACATAGCATTTTTTGGAATTGGAATTTAGGGCAAGTCACAACCCAAGGGCTGACCATTAAGTTAATATTGGAAAGTTGACAAAGTCTGATTGTTAGAGGAGATCCTATCCCAGCCCTCCTTTTCCCCTCCATGACTTGCCACCCTCTTCCGGGCCCAGGACTCTGGGGCCCCAAATGACGGGGATTTTCTTGGTTGCCCTACTCTCTTTGTGTCTGAGCAAAGCCCCCACAGGAAGGCCTGACTCAATCCTCAAATGAAAACTCTCCTCTCCTTTGTTTGTCATTCTTGCTGGGTCAGGCTTGGGAGCCTCATAGCTGTCAATCAGAGAGGGTGGGCACTTCTGACCACCTTTACTGTCTCCTGGCCTATGGAATAATCACAGTGAAAGAAATTCCAGCCTGTCTGTGGATAATAGCACCAAGGAAGGTCAGTGTGTATACCTTTCAGGTAAAACAATATCCTTCATCTACACCATCGTGTTGTGTTTTTTTGCAAGGATTTTCAAGCCACATGTGGAGAAACTTTAAAGAGACTGTACCCTAGAGGTAACTAAATTGGTAAACCTCAGGTGTTTGGAATAGGTGTTATAGTAGGTAGGCTTCAAGCCCATTTCTTGCTTTCTGGGGAAGTGCTAAGATGCAAATAGAAACACTGCTCTGAATGTAGAGGCCCAGGCCCCAAATTCCACTCTGTAAGAGTCTAAAGCTCAGCTGTAAAGTAAGGGGCCGCTGGTGGCAAAAGCATCACTTGCTTCCCCTGCCCCGAGACCCTATGATACCTTCGTTTTCCTCCAGCTTCCGGATGTGGCGCAGGACAGGCTGCAGATTCATGTAGAGACGGTGGCTGTTGCTCAGGAGTTGCAGGAGGTGTCTGGAGCGCATGGGGCACCCTGTGTAGTAGATGAGCTTCCTGGCTGAAGGCAGGCCATCGGGCAAAATCTCAAATTTCTTACCCTTTGGAGAGAAAGCATGAATCAAATTCAGGAAAACAAATCTCTGATTTTTTAAGGTCCCCTTCATTTTCTAGTAATTAAGAAAAACTACAAATTCAGAAAAAGATATATAGATTTCTATTTAAAATTTCCTGAGAGAAAAAAATATTGTTTTCCCTTTAAAAATGTCACAGGACAGATTATTACCATAAATTCAGGAAAGTGTCTGACCAGGGTCTTCTGGTAAACACAGTTCAGGAATATCTGTGGTTTCTCTGTCTGATCAGGCCATTTGTATTAACGGAGAAGACAAGGGCCAATCATGAAAGCACCCTCAAATATAATCCTAACTTCTTAATTCAGCACAGAGGAAGACAGAAATTCTAGAAGGGATTAATACATTCAAATATTTGTTTAACACATCCTATGTACCAAAGACTGTCTAGGAGCTAGAAAACAATAGTGAATAAGACAGACAAGGGCCCTACTTGCATGAAGCTACATCTTGGTGGGTGAGATGGTAAATAAACATAAGAAAATAATTATAGTTTGTGATCAATTCTGGAAAGGAAATAAATAGGAAACTATGAAAGTGAACAATACAGGAAAACTCTTTGGGGTTTAGAAAAAAATGGAAAACTTATCTAGATGAAGAAAAGAGGAAGCTGGAAGTTAGAGGGACAACAGTTGGAGCAAAGACATAAGAAAGAGAAAAAACAGCTATCGCAGAGATCCAAGGAATCTCATTCTTAAAATAAGTCTAGGATCATTAATATAAAGTACTAAGTTGAGGGTGAGGGTTTGGCAAAGTTCCTTATTAGTTATGGGATATTACTAATTCCTTTAACTTTCCTAACAATGAACAGGGCAACAGGACCCCCCCACCCCACGAAAGAAAAAGGAAAAAAAAATAAAAATTCCAGACGCAATCATAGTCAGCTGGAGGGGAGAGGTAAAGCAGGGATGGAGGCATATTCTAACCATACATCTCAAAGTTGGTACAAAGCAATATGGGTGTGGGTAGCCTAGATAGGGATACTATGTTTTACTACTGGGCTTTTTAATTTCAAAGGACATACCAGTGGATTCCAAATGCCAGAGTAGTAATACTTGACATTTCCTAAGCATTAAGCATATATTAACTCATCTAATCTTCACAAGTCCAGTTTAGAATGAAGAAACTGAGGCAGAGAGAGGTGACACATCCAGGCAGTCCTGGGCTGACTGCAAAAAAATCATCTGGGAAACTTGTCAAATAGATTCCTGGCTTCTACCTCAAGCCCACTGAATCAAAAAATCTCTTGAGGAAGGGGATGAGGCCCAGAAATCTATATTCTTAAGCTCAGAGGAGGTTCATGCAAAACTAGATTCATGAACCACTGAGCCTAGGACCCTAAAAAATGCAATTTCATAAATACATTTTATCACTACCTAATTTGGAACAAGAAAGGGGCAACTGAGGTTATAATTTGCTCACTTTCAAGGACCTCAGATCCTTTTGCAAAGATCATGAATAAGAGAGCCAATGTGGAGGAGGCAGGTCAAGTCCCATTTAATGCATGAGTAAAGTGAAATCAGATTGAATTGTGCCCAAGTAATTAAAGTAACGTGAAGTCAGAAACAAGTCTTGACTCACAAGGTAGGATGGAGTCAGTGCCCACATTTTATTTGGCAATATACTCCTTTATTTATATAGGCCATCTTCCTTATAGGAGAGAAACACGTGTACAAATCCTTATCTTC
>PVKY010006196.1:0-16300 GCA_004027775.1 Bradypus variegatus
GATTGTATAGATCCAGAAATAAATAGCATAATACTGTGTGATAGGAGCACAGAATGCAATTTTTCTTGTAGTAACCAATATGTTCAGGTGCTGATTGTGGTGATAAATGTACAGCTTTATGATGATACTATGAACAACTGATTGTACACTGTGGATAAATGTATGGTATGTGAATATAACTCTATAAAACTATAGGAGAATAAAAAAATAAGAGACAATCAGGAAATAAAAAAAAATTGAGAGTGATGCTGATTGTACAACTAAGTGAAGATAATATGAGGAACCGTTTACCTTGGGACAGAATATATGTTACGTGAAATTAGGAACCCACTACTTAATAGATCAGGCCCTCAAGTTGAGGCTTGCTCTTGTGAAACTTAGGGCTGCAAATGGAAGGTTAAGCCTTCCTACAATTATGCATAAGAGGCACCTCCAGAGAACCTCTTTTGTTGCTCAGATATGACCTTTCTGTCTCTAAGCCCAACTCTGCAAATAAATTCATTAACTTCCCCCTCCTCCCTTGTCCCACATGTGGGACATGACTCCCAGGGGAAGGAATCTCTTTGGCGATGTGGGACATGACTCCCAGGAATCCGCCTGGCCCTGGCATCAAGGGATTGAAACTAAAAGAGGGAAAAAGAAAGGTAACAAAATAGGGTTATGGTGGCTAAGAGATCTCAAACAGAGTCGAGAGGCAATTCTGGAGGTTTCTCTTATGCAAGCTCCAGCTAGATATCCCAAATGGCCACAGTAAGCCATGCCCTTACCAGTAGCAGTTCCAAAATACCTTGGTCCTTATTTGACATTCTATAAAAGATTCACTAAGTTTTACCTCTCAGAAACTTAAATCCACCAGAGCGGTCCTATGCTAGACAAGTCGTAAAACCCAGAAGTAACAGCCTCTTTGTAAGAACAACAATCAGATGCAGCCCCCTTCCCCATAGTGTTGACACCCATTTTCAATATGAACAAGTTAGGGTAATCACTGCCTAGACACCCCTGAAGATTGAGAAAGTGATTAAATGAGAGGAAGGGTAGCAACAGGCAACATAGGATTTAACAAAGGATTATAAATACTGCAACTTTATATAAACACACATGCATATTTATATTAGATGTTAAGGTATCAGAATAGTTAGAAGGAAATAACTGAAATGGTGGAACTATAACCTATAAGATTCTTTGAAATTTGTTCTACAGCTATTCTTTGAATTGTGTTTGAAAGTTAGCACCTTTCTGTAGATATCCAATATTTCACAATAAGGAAAGAACTGAAACTGTGGAACTGTAATATGTAACATTTTTTTTAAATTATCTATATAGCTGCTTGTTGAGTTGTACTTTGAAAGCTAACACCTTTCTGTATATATATGATATTTTACAACAATGGAAATAACTGAAAATGTGGAGCTGTAGCCCATAACATTCTTTGAAATTTGCTCTCTAACTACTTGTTGGATTTGAAAGACATCATGTTATGTATTTATGTTAAAGTTTACAATAAAATAAAATGCATTAAAAAAGGATATGCTTTAGGGAATTAATTAAAGAGAACACTCATGAGTCATATTAAAGATAGCATAAAGAGAACAATTATCCCCAGATTGATATGTAAATTGAATTGTAAAATTACTTCTAAATTTAGAGGTTTGCAGTATTGTTGAGGGGAAAATATAGTAAATATTATTAGTTTTATTCTAATAAAATATCCTGGTCATGTACTGAGCACCTATATTTAATAATAAAGGTTGCTGTCACTACCCCAATTAATATCACTTGTATTCCGTACTCCAGTACATTGTGGGGTAAACATGTAAATTTAATCTCATATATGTCGATGGTGGTCTGTCATTATTTTCCACCACTGAATATTTTTATTCTTAGAAGCAATATATATGATTACATGGCAGAATTCCATATCTTTTCATAAGACTTTTTTAGGGTTGTGAAAGCAAATTTGGACATAGCTAATAGATTTTAAAGTACTTTATCACCATTTTATTGACAAGCATTAATTGACCCATTTTATCTTGGAAGAACTGAAATATTGAGATCTAAAACATCTTATGCAAGTTACATTATATCATTTCTTTATTGACAAAATGATTTAGTAGTTTACTTATAGACCTGCTTGGATGAATCACTTTTAACCAAAGGTAGGTTCTATGGCGACATCCGCCAGACCTACCCCAAGAAGTCACCATATTCTCCTGTGAAGAAGCATTATGTATCCTGTCCCTGTTGGCAAATTGTAGTTTTAACTAAGACTGAATTATCAGAATGGAGAGCTCCAGCAGCACAGTCCACTAGAGTTTTCTAGATATGTGAGATAGTTGAGAGTCACAAACACATTTCTATATGAATATCTCTATGCTTACACAGGATGCACAGTGATTCTGTCTTAATTTCCAGGTTAACAAACTATTATTTCTACTTCTCTAAGCCGAAATATAAGCTTCATTCAAGTAATCAAAGACTGTCAAGGAGGTAAAAAGAACATAGTAGTTTACTCCTGTCTATGGTAAGTCTCTATCTGATGGAAAAATAACCATTTTTGGCTAAAAACATATCACCATAAAATGCAGCCAAGATGTAGAAGAGTCCCAATTCACATCCTCAATTTTCATCTAATGAAAAAGCTATACAGGAATTACAGAACACAACTCCTCAGTTTAACAAAGGAAAAAGACTTTTCGTGCAATGCCCATCTAGTGAAGTTGGGGAAGAGGTAGATCCAAGAAGAGAGATCAGCATACAAAAATCCAGAGACAAGGAAGAATATCGTGTACTCGGGGAAGAGAAAGAAATTCATGTAGCCAAAGCATGAGCTTACAGGAGAAATAAGCAGGGGAAAATCATGGAAGAAGCCACGTTTAGAAGTTTG
This sequence comes from Bradypus variegatus, assembly GCA_004027775.1. Classification (NCBI taxonomy): domain Eukaryota; kingdom Metazoa; phylum Chordata; class Mammalia; order Pilosa; family Bradypodidae; genus Bradypus; species Bradypus variegatus. The sequence goes on from PVKY010006196.1 coordinate 2,885, forward strand.
AACTATATCCTAAAAGAAGTGGGGTGCTTTGAATTATTTAGCTCAGTGACAATCAGATTTTTGACTAACCATTTTTACTTAATATTTGTATGAGGTCTGAGACTTAGATCACAGTTCATTTTCATGCCTATAGATGTCCAATTGCTCCAACACCATTTATTGAAAAAGTTATCTTTTCTGTATTGAGGTGCTTTTGCACCTTTGTCATAAATCAGTTAGGCATATTTGTGTAAGTCTGTTTCTGTCATCTATTCTGTTCCATTGATTTCTGTGTCTTTATGGATATCCACGAACACCATACAGTCTTATGACTGTAGCTATATAATGTCTTGAAGGTTCATCCATGTTGTAGCATGCATCAGAGCTTCATTCCTTTTTATAGCTGAATAATATCCCACTATACATATATACCACATTTTGTTTATCCATTCATCTGTTGATGGACACTTGGATTGCTTCCATCTTTTGGCAATTATATATGATGCTGCTATGAACATCTGGTGTGCACATCTGTACAAATCCCTGCTTTCAATTCTTTGGGGTATATACCTAGAAGTGGGATTGCTGAGTTGTATGCCAATTCCAAACTTAACTTTCACAGGCATTGCTAAACAGTTTTCCACACCAGTTCTCCCATTTTACATTCCTACCAACAATGTACAAGTGTTCCTATTTCTCTACATCCTCTTCAACACTTGTTATTTTATGTTTTTAATTGTATCCATTCTAGTGGATGTCAGAAACTGAAAATATAGAGCAATGATTAGTGAGCAGGAAAAGGAGCAGAAGCCAAAATAGTATACTGTAGGATGTCCACACATGTACTGGTTTTCTTATGATACCTTTATCTGGCTTTGCTATTAGGGTGATGTTGGTCTCATAGAAGGAGTTGAAAGTTGTTTCCTTCTCTTCAATATTTTGAAAGAGTTTGGGAAGGACTGGTGTTAATTCTTCTTTGACTGCTTGGTAAAATTTATCAGTAATGCTGTCTAGTCCTGGGTTTTTCTTTGACTGGAATTTTTTGATTACTGATTCAATCTTTTTACTTCTTATTGGTCTGCTGAGATATTATATGAATTCTAGAGTTAGTGAAGGTAGATTGTATGCTTCTAGGCATTTGTCCATTTCGTCCAGGTTATCTATTTTATTGGCATACAATAGTTTATAGCATCCTCTTATAATCCTTTTTATTTTGTGGGTCAGTAGTAATGTCCCCTCTTTCATTCCTGATTTTAGTTATTTGTATCTTCTTATTTTTTTCCTTTGTAAGTCAAGCTAAAGATTTGTTGATTTTACTGATCCTTTCAGAGAATAAACTTTTGGTTTCGGTGATTCTATTTTTGTCTCTATTTCATTTACCTCTGCTCTGATCTTTGTTATTTCCTTCCTTCTCACTTCAGATTCATCTTACTGTTCTTGTTTTTAGTTCCTCCCGGTGTCTTGTTAGGTCTCTTGACTTGAGCTCTTTCTCCTTTTTTAATGTAAGAATTTAGGGCTTATCAATAGTTAATTCAAGTTCAAAGTACTGGTTTGATCCTTTTGAAAGGAAAAAAAAGGATTATATTACTGTACCTTAGCAATAATGAACTTTCACAAACTACCTGAGACAAAATTCAGTCAACTATTTTTAGGGGGAAAAAGGAAGAATTCTTTGCTTATCATATTTGTATTCATAAGGCAAGTAAATGTAGTTATAGTGATAAGGCAATAATTAATCAATCCAATTAGAATGCACATGACTCAGCAATACAATGAAAGATTAGAAAGACTTGTAAATACTGAAGAAATCAATGAATTTAGGTTAATATATGAGAACTATTTGATATTGGGAAACCCCCTTCCTCCCAATCCAACCAAACATAACAGTGGAAGTTTTGTATATACTGTCAAGCTAGAAAATGTCAGAAAAATCTTAGGTGGTAGAAATTAAGAAACTGAAAATAAAGAGCAATGATTAGTGAGCAGGAAAAGGAGCAGAAGCCAAAATAATGTACTGTAGGATGTCCTCACATGTACTGGTTTACTCCTACAACTTCACAGTTATCAGTAACGCCCCCTTTCAATTTCAAAAGTGTCCTGATACAGATGATAAATTATAAGATCATCCAAACTAATGAACATTTTGACAGCAGATCATAGGATTCTGATAATCATGCATGAAAAGTATCTTGGCCTAAAGAACAAACTAAGCTTTTTTGCATACAACCAGGAGTCATAGGAGCTCATCATTTCATGAAAATAGTATGCAGAAAAACTTTGACCACTGACTCTGCCTAGGATACTGCAAGGAACTTGCCCTCTGAGATCTTCGGTAGAAAAGAAATCCCCCATAGGAAGCCAGCACAACAAACTGTGGGTAACTGTGGAGTCCAAATTCATTCTGTTTGCTTGGCTCTCTGGTCCTAAATTGGGATGTTTGCATTAAAACTGTTTCAAATTTGGTGAAACCCATCAAGTCTAGACAGAGGCAAATGTGAAACTGCTCTGCGGTTAAGATTCTAATACTGGGCAGACAGCATAAACCCCCCCAAATCAAACCTTGGCTGGAGATGAATTTAGTTAGAGATTATAATCTACTTGAGGAAATGAATCACCATGAGAAAGTATTATCAGAAACAACAAATTGGGGAATTTGCACACCAGGGGCTAGAAAATAATATAATCTAGCTTGAAAGATACTTTGAAATAAATGTTTTTTAAGGAAGGAAGGAAGAAAAATCACAAAGAAAGAAAAAAGATGAATTTTAAATAAGAGAAGGCAGTTTGTAAAAGCACCAAACAGAATCCTAGAAATAAAATACATTCTCATGGGGAAAAGTACTTAGTGGATAGATATCAAATCTCTGTTGTTTCATTAGATTAGCTGAAGCTTTGGTGTCTTTTTAAATTAACTCTGGAAATTAACTCTCGCATACAAATTTTACTTAAACAGGATAGAAGATTGATTTTTCCCTCTGGAAATGCAGGCATGCTTTTATGGAAACATTTCACCAATTTGCCAGGGAATGATGTAGAAATCAGGGTCAGGAATTTTTAGATTACAAATCCTTGATATAAACACTGGCTCCAAGCTCTGGATGCCACACTAAATTTCTAAAATACTTAGCATGATTTTTCATTAGTTTCTATTACGGTACATAATTTGATATAAAAATGCACACAATTAAGCACATTCCCTGGCAACCCCCTAAAAGAACTCCCTATCAATCATTCTAGTTATAGTAGTGTAACAGGCAATTTGACATACAATCAAATGATTATTTTTAAGTAGGTCATGACTGGTAAACATTTTGAAATAAAATTTAAGAAGTAACTATTCACATTTATGATTAAAGCTATTATTCTTGGGATTCATAATCTGTTTTTCAATTGACAACAAAGACAAATATATAATTATTCCAGTAATACTATGTATCTGATAGTACCACTATAACATACATGTAAGTTGCCTTATTTTTAAAGTTTTTTTATTTTTGAATGCCTTAAAAATACCAGATTAACAATTCAGTCTCTTCTTTTGCCATGGAAATATATCAAGAATAAATTATATAATGATGGAAATTCAAGCTTTCTTTCTAAATAATCTGATCTATGATGTATTTGACATTACAGTTCTTCCTTTCAGTTCTATAGGAAAGAAATGCAAAATAGCAGATGTTCAAGAAAAATGAGTCTTCATATAAGTCACTGTTAGTTGATAAGTACCTCTTGTGACTCTGAGATCCATGTCTAAAAACAATCTAATAAACAGAGCATACAAAAGAAGCCTTATGTCATAAAATCCTTCTGTTGATTGTGGGAACCAGTCTTTTAAAAGAGAAAGAAAGTTTAGAGCAAAATAACAAATATATACTTTCAAATTAAAAAAGAAATCAGTTTCCTTATGCAATCATTCCATTTGGTGGCATAAATTTAAAGTCCTAAGCCTCTAGGGGACAATGTAGAAAATGGACCCCTTTCCAAAAATAACTTTGCCATGCATCTTAGAATTTTACTTGATTTAATGGGTAAATAATCATGGAAGAGGATGTTTAGGTGGAAAAAATCTATAATGGTATTTATTCTAAACCTTTTTAATAGATAAAGTGGATCAAGGGATGTTAATGTAATTTGCAAGATGCTAATAGGAAGAGTTTATACAATACCAACAAAGTGATGTGGCAATATTTAAATCAAATAAATAAACTCTGATCTATTAAAAAATTAAAAAAAAAAGCAATCCTTTTTTTTTCCAGGCAATGTTTCTGATAACTTTGCAAGAAAACAGACAAATAGGGTCTCATTCTGGTACCAAAGTGGAAGACACTCAAGTTAAACTAATGAACTGAGTTCATTAATATCGGTTTAATATGTCTGAGATAGAAAAGAAGCCTAATTCTATGAAAGAAATTAAAATTTCACTGTCTTTTTATGAACCCATGCAATAGAAAGTATTGCTAAAATAAATATCTCATTAAAAACTAGTAGCTAGTAGCACTGTATTATCTAATTTAATCTCACAATGGCTATTACAATGTCTACTGAAATTGGTACTATTTCTATACTGAGGCCTAGAGACTTTTAATAACTTGTTTGATACACAACTAACAAATAATTGAGCCAGGAATAAAAGGCGATCTTAATCCAAAGAGTATAGCTCTTAACTACCCTACTATATTCAACTTGAAATGTAGAGATGGGTACTTTTTAACTGCTTTGATAAAATAGAAAACAGCACAAAATTTACATTTGATTGTTCGTCAAGCTCACAACTGGTAATAAAATATCATGTAACAGAAGAAGAAGAGAATCTGAAATTGATTTACACCAAGCCCCTTATTTTATAGATTTAAGTGAGACTCAGAGAGGTGAAGTAACTGCCCCATTACTATATATCTAGTTAACTAACAAAGCAAGATTAAAGCTCAGACCTTCTGACTCTCAGACCAGATATCCAACAGGCTTTACTGGGGTGGAACATTTGCCCAGGGAGATTTGCAAAGACTTTATGAAACGGTGTAATGCTATTACATTCTAAACATATTACATAACATGTCTCAACATGTAACTTTTAAGGAGAGAATGAGCTAAATCTATTTAAGAAACCACTAAGGTTCAACAAATATTTATTGAGTGCTACTTATGTGTTAGGCACTGTTCCAGACATTTGAGTTTCATGAGTTTACAAAAACAAAAAACCCTGATTTATTGGCTTATAATCTATATGGGGAAACAAACATTAAGCAACAGACACAGTAAGTAGGCAAAGTGTATAATATGTTAGAAGATGATAAATCCTATGATAAAAAATAAAAGTCGAGCAGTGTGAGATTGGAAGTGGCAATTTCGAGTGTGCAATTTTAAATAGGGTGATCAGAGTCAGTCTCACTGATGAGATAGTATTTAAGTAGATTCTAAGGAGGTGAGGAAGTTATGGATGCAGATATTATAGGAAGTGTTCAGGCAGGGGGAACAGCTAACGCATAAGTCCTAAGGACAAGGAATGTTTGGAGAACAGCTTGGGGGTGGGGGGGGCAGGGACTGAGAACAGTTAACAGGTAAAATGAGAACCATGGGCTGGTGTGTACAGGGGGCTTCTGACCACTGAATTAACTTTATCAATGAAATGAAACTGTAAATTTTCCATTTATACTATATGTATTATAAGATCAAAGAAGAGAGTGTAGTTCTCAGATTTTTTTGAAAAAAATTTTTTGCTTGATTCTAAAAATGCAAAAACATACTTCCTAGAATTATACTTCTAGGAAATGTAAAAATATACATACTATTGGTAATAATGAAAACTCTTACTCAGCTATTAACATGTGCCAGGCATTATGGTTAAGTGCTTTATGAACATTTTTTCATTTAATCCTCTCAACAACCAATGAACTAGAGTCTATTATCCTCATTTTGCATTTAAGTTATCAGACTCAGAGATGGTAAGTAACTTGCCCAAGATCACACAGCCTAGTAGAGGGAAGACCAACACAGTTGGTCCTCTCAGCCACTATCTAATTTAATGTATGTAACACTGGTACATTATATACCAGGAAAAAGCTGGTATATAATTCTACAACTAAGGGACAATGGAAGCCCAGAAGGTACCATGGACTAGCAAGGCTAATAAGCCCCACCTTAAGATATACTACGGGGGCACTGCAAGGAGAACTAAGGTTCTAACACACAGGTAGAGAATATGAGACTCTCTTGACTTTTGTATTACATACCAATTTACACTTTTACCAGCAGTCTCTCGGTGTCTGTTTCACTACAACCTCACCAACCTTGAGTTTTGTATTTAAATAAGGGCTCTTCTACAATTTCAAAATAAAAACACAAAACTCTGATATGCTCCATTTGCTCTAAGAAAAATCTTTGTAGTCACTGTGGCCTGATTTACCAAAAAATACTCTCAAGAGTAAGACATGAGACAGGTAGTAAGTTCATAAAGTTAAATACAAACCTGATTAAACCTAAAATTTGATAAACCCATTTTATCTGATCTAAAATTATAACAAGAAAATACAAAATGAAAACAAAGCCATAAAAGAAAAGCTTATACAAAGTACTTATAAATTAAACATTCTTATAGTTTTAGATAGTATTTAAGTCCTCTTGATTTGCTTGGCATACTTTGGGTCCTTTAAAAGAATAATATGAATAATACTGAAAAAGTAACCACATGCTTTACTTTCGGAAACAGCATTAAAATAAGTGAACGTTGTCAAAGTGTCAATAGTTCAAAGAGAAAAATATATAACTTTTAAGGTGGTAAATATGCTTTTAGATTGTATAATCCTACTATTTTAAGTTGTACAGAATCTAAAAAACTGCAGATTGCAAGCTTATTCAATGACAACAGTCAGCAAAACGTAACTGAACTTTAAAAAAAAACTATTTAAAAATATAAAACTTATATACCTTACATTTTAAATGCAAAAAATAATTGGGGCGCATGGGGGAGGGAATGAAAGAAATCTCTAAACGGTAGATACAACCAATCAATTTCTTGTTTTTTTTCCCTTTAATATTTGACAAACACCGAGTAGAGAAAGCCACCGTTAAGTTGTTTTCTAACTCCCAACTGCATCACAACCACCTGGAGAGAATTTAAAAATACACGTTCCTTCCCTTTCTCCTCCCTCAAGGTCTGGGGAGGAGCTGAGCACCTGGACTTTTAATCAGCGATGCAGGTAATTCTTACATTCGTGGATGTTTGGGAGCCACTTACTTAAAAAGAGGGAGCTGACTTCATTTAGGAAGCCGAACTTTCATAATCAGCACCTTTGGAGGTGGGGCCCAGGCACCTGCGGTTTGGCAAGTTTCTCCAGGCCATTGTGATGCTGGGTCGAGAATGAAAATGCGCCCTGGCAGCACGAGTAAATGAGTGAAGGTGGGTTCCCAGGTACGAGATTTTAACCTCTCCCGGAAGTCCTCCGCGGGAAGCGGGCACGGGCGGACTCGGGCGACATCGCGGCGCTCGGGTCGCGGAGGCCGCGCGGTACGCGGGGATTACCCCTGTGCCGTCCTGCCGGCTCGGGTTAGTGGCTTTTCCATCTCCTCGTCACTCTGCCCTCTTTACGCGCATCCACAGGCCTGACCTCGCGAACCCCCTCACTGAGTGGAGCCTACCGAGGCCCAGGCACCTGCTCGCCCCTACCGCTGCAGGTCTAGTTGACCCGCAGACCTCGGCCCTTGGCCCGCGCAGCCGCGGCTCCGTCAGGCCCGGCCCCTCACCGGTCTCGGATCCACCAATCGCGGGCCTCGCCCGCAGCCGCCGCACCTGCGAGGAGGAGCCCGCGCGCCGCCGCCGTCGTCGTAGCAGCGTCCCCGCCCCGCTCCGCCCCCTTCGCGGTTCCGCGAGTTCACCAGTCGCTTGCCCGGGGCTGCCTGCAGGAGAGCAGCGGAAGCCGCTGTCCCTGAGGCAAAGTCCCGGGCGCCTCAGCCCGGCGGGTCACTGAGCCGCAGCTTCCGGGCAGCTGCGGCAACGGCGCGGCGCGAGGGCGCCCTGCGCACCCCACCACCTCGAGCGAGTGGGTGCCCGGAGCAGGCAGTCCCGTCGGTGGAGGCGGTGGCCGCGCTCGGGCTCCCGGCACGCATCGCTCCATGCCGGTGTGGTGCTGCCGCTGCTCCCTGGCCGGTCATTTCAGGTGACTTCTCTATAGGGGAGGGGAAGAGGGGAAAAAGTGGAGAGCGGCCGGGCCAGGATGAGACGAGACAGTTCAGAGGACCGGCATCAGGGCCAGGGCCGGGGCCGGGCCCGCGGTGAAGGGCGAAGGCCTGGACAGCAGTGTCTTCCCGCCGCTCCCCCCCGAGTCGGGGTTGTCGCCCCGACTCGGGGGGCCCTCGGTCCGGGGAGCTTTCCTCTGTTCCCTTTTTCCTGGGCTGGACCTGACCAGTCACGGGACTGCGAGATCAGCTAGGCCTAGAGCGAATCAGTTACAGAAAACTGAGACTTCAGAGTAGTACCAAGTTTTAGTAAAGGGTTCTAGGAGGGTCCTCTTTTTTCTGATTTTTATTACTAAATAAAAAAATATAAATATCCCAATAATTTAAGTTACTGGATTGAAGGAAGGTAATTTAAGATTGAGGGGAACTACTTTAAGAGAATCTAGTTAAAAATAAATTTAGACTTGTTAGCAAGGTAACGTATATTGTAGAAATTTGAAAAACTATTAATTTTAGATTCAAATTATGGAGAAAGTTTTTAGAGGTGGTAAGAATAATACGTTTAAAAATAAAAGTGAGCCTGTTTTTCAGATCTAGCACATAATTGACCCTTCTGTCAGTTACGCGGAGAACGACCAAAGAAAAGATACTTGAAACTGATTTTAACCCTGAGGTGAAGAAATAAGAGGAAATTCACTGTTAAGTTTAGCGAAAGACAGATTAGTTAAGTTACCTTGCTTTACCTATATGAATTTATAGAATAATGGTGTGGGAAACTTTTTTGGTAAAATATGAAATTCTAATCAAGAGTTCTTAAATTGGGAGTCATAGATAAATAAAACTTGGGTCCATGAACTTGGATGGATTTAACTTAACTGAAAACTAACATTCTTTCAATTATGAATATAGGCAACAAGGTGCGGTAGTATTTATGACTTTGTCATCAGTAGAAATGACAAATAATTTTTATATCACAACATAAATTGGGGCATTTAGAAATACCATTTTGGCATCATTTTTTCAAAATACAGTAATTATTACTCATTGCTGAATTTGTTATTTAATGCCGTAGAGAAGCATGTATAAATATATATATCAAGTTTATTTTTTGGCTTCCTTGTACATTCTATGTATCTTTTATTTATGTTTTCATAAATAAAAGGGGTCCATGTGCATTACTAAATTGTGCAAGGAGTGTAAGGCACAGAGAAGTTTCAGAACTCCTGTAGAAAGCAACAATCCAGCCCTGCCCAGTTTTTCTTTAAGTTTTGTATGAGTTTAAGTTATGGATAATTTTTAAAAATTGTTTTTCATGTAACTGTTGGATTTTAAGTTCTAGGCAAATCTGTTGACTACTTGGTAGAGAGTGGTTTGAAAGTATCAGATTCATTTTGGAGAATTATAGAAAACAAGTTGCCCTAGTAAAAACTTGTTAAGCTGAAACCACTGGGACTCAAATGCTTTTCAGAAAATAGTGTTCAAGAGCCTTTCGATGCAATTGAACCCTAATGGGTTAGCTTAGGATTCATATCCATTCATTTAGCCCTAGGTGGTGAATATAATATACTCTGTGCACAAATGCTTCAAGAAGCACAAAGTGTGTGCTATATTTTAATCTTGAGAGGGATAAAGAAAAACAAAAACCTGTTAGCCAAAAAATAAAAAACTGTGATTATTAAACCACAACTTTATTGTGAAAAGAACTCTGTTGTGTTTAAAATTTTAAAAAATAAAACATTGTTTGCCAGTCCTTCAGTAATATGTTTCTAATTTACTAATGCTGTTCTTTGAGCAATTTCATTAGCAAGACATGTATTTTAAAACAGATTGTAACAATATCGGTATTTTGGCTTTTGTCTAATACTTGAAAGGATAGACATTGTTAGAGAACTGTCCACTAAATTTTCAACCTCATGCTTCCTGTTCTGGAAGAACACTGTGTCTGACTTCATTTGCAACTTCAGAACCTTCCTCTCAGGTGGTTGTTTCAATTTGTGACAATTTTGGACCCTTCTTTCAGAGAATGTAGAAATTTGGTGTAAAGCACTTCATTTGAGTTTGAATGATCATTTTTAAAAGTACTGCTATGATGTAGGAGATATTGTTTTGTTATCCAAATATGCCTACACCATAGGCACAAATTTTGTTCTGAAACTCTGGACTTACAAAAAGTAGAAGGCCTCCAAAATCATCTTAGACTTCAATATTTCAATGTTGAATTTCAATAGACTTTTTAATTAATGCCTAACAACTATTTTTGCATGTGTGTAAAGTGCTGTTCTTCAGTATTTCCTAAAATGTAATTGTACATATTTTCCAAAAGGTGCCCCCAAATTAGGGAAAAGTTGATTTAATTTTTTGTTACAATAAATACTTAAATAGAACACATTTGTTTAATTGGATATCGAAAATGGAAATTTATACTGTTTGTGGGCCTGTGATAAGAGTATGCATATTTCTGTTCAACAATTTGAATAAATTCAGCAATTCTAAATTTATAATTTAGGCTCTACAGTTTTTAGAAAGAATAGTTACTAGTTTAGCACGCCTTTGTTTCATTGTTGCTTTATGTAAACCAGGGAACAAGATTTTTGTTTTTTGTGCACTTGTCTTGATTCAGAATTTTTGTGATCTCTTGTGTTGAACCAGTATTAAATTTATTAAATAGCATGCAGGTTTATTACAGATATTTCACCACACAGATTATACCGATGACCACTAAAAAATCAGAGGAAATTACCTATACTATGTAGAGAATTGAGATAAGTTAAAACATTAACTTAATATACTTCAGTTTTGGAACACACTAGAGTTGAATTGCTTGAGGCCCACCAAAACCCACTAGAACTAATAAACAAATTCAGCGTTACTACAGGAGACAAGATCAACATGTAAAAATCAATTGTATTTTTATATACTAGCAATGAATAATGTGTAAATGAAATTTAAAAATAATCCCATTTTTTAATGGCATCAAAAAGAATTATATAAATTAACCAAAAAATGCAAGTCTTGTATACCAAAAACTACAAAACATCATTGAAAGAAGGTCTAAATAAATGGAAAGAAACTCCATGTTCCTGGATCAGAAAATGTAATATTCTTAAGACAGCAGTACTCACAAATTGATAAACAGATTTAGTGCAATCACCAAATCTGAGCTGCCTCTTTTGCAGATTTTGATAGGCTTATCCTGAAATTCATATGGAAATGCAAGGAACCCAGACTAGTCAAAAAATCTTGAAAAAGAACAAAGTTGGAGGACTCACACTTCCTGGTCTTAAAACTTACTGCGAAGTAACAGTAATCAAGACAGTGTGGTACTGATGTAAGGATAACTGTGTAGATCAGTAGATAGAATAGGAAAGTCCTGAAATAAGCGTTTACACTTTTGGTTAATTGGTTTTTCACAAGGATTGCAAGATAATGGAGAAAGAACAGTATCTTAAACATATGGTGGTGGTTTGAATGAATATCTACAGTTGAAGATATCCCTACCTACAAAAATTAACTCAGGAGTAGTGTGAAGGAGAAAAGGCTAGAATTACCCCTGGACAGACTGAAGCCTGTGCACAGCTTGCAACCTCATGTCCAGTGCCTACGTTCCACTGCCTTTGCCAACATGCCCAAGAGAAAGGCTGCAAGGGATGCTGAGGAGATAAAGCCAAGGTGAAGAGTGAACGACAGAGAAGATTGCAAGGTTGTCTGCTAATCCTGCTCCTCCAAAGCCAGAGCCCAAGCCTAAAAAGGCCCCTATAAAGAAGGGAGAGAAGGTACCCAAAGGGAATGGAAAAGCTGATGCTGGCAAGGATAGTAGTAACCCTGCAGGAGACCAGGCATAGAAAGCTGAAGAGATTGGAGATGCTGAGTGAAGTGTGTGGATTTTCTATAACTCTGTACTTTTTGTAACTGTACAGATTGAAATAACTTTTTTATTAAGTTTTATAAAAAAGCAGAATTTTGTTTTTGTTTTTTTAAGCTATCTTGTTAGCACACAGAACACTTGTGTTTTGGGGAAGGGGCAATTGTCACTAATAGAATGTCTCTAAAGCTGGACTGATATGGGAGAAAACAGTTTCCCCTTTTAGTTTTGAGAGACTTCCTCTTTTCTCCCAGGATAAGGGATTCCCTAACTTTAACACACATTGGCTACCTTGACACAAATGCCTTGTGTGGAAAAACTAAAATTTGTTCTATTGTGCTCACATCCTCTTCTCCCTCTTTGTGTTCAGCATAAACTTGACTCCTTTAAATCCAGAGACTTAACCCTTAAAATTGGTTTCTAGAAGGTCAGGCAATCGCGATTTTCCAGTGATGTTGTTGAGTTGGCAAACTGATAATTCTGCCATTTTCATTTCTTGAAAGTTGGGGTTGACTCCTGAAAAGTTGTTAAACAACACACTAAATGTGAAATATCAACCTTCATTCTAAACCTTCCCTCTTCAGAGCATCAGATGAAGACTTCCTTGGATTTTATAGTGGCTTTCTGATTTTGGTAGTCCACTGAAGAAAGAAGTTTGAAAGTTGTTGTATACTGTTAATGATTTTTTGCCCATGTCCTGCCTGAAATATGATTGTTTATAAAAAAATATCTTTAATAAAGCTGGATACAGTTTGACTTGGGGAAAAAAAAATAAACTCAAAATGGATCAAACACCTAAAACCTAAGAGCTAAAACTATAAAACTTTTAGAAGAAAACATGAAACTCTTAGAAGAAAACACAAAGAGTAACCTTTATGACTTTGAATTAGGCAGTGGTTTCTTAGATATGACACCAAATACACATGCAACAACCAAAAAATAAATTGGACTTCATGAAAATTAAAATATTTTGTGCTTCAAAGGACACTGTCAAGAAAGTGAAAAGACAACACAGAATGGAAGAAAATATTTGCAAATAATATGTGAAAAGCAACTTGTATCCACAATATATGAAGAACTTTTACAGCTCAATAATAAAAGGATGAATAACTCAAAAAAAATGGGCAAAGTATTTAAGTGTATATTTCACCAAAAAGGATATACAGATGGCCAACAAACACATAAGATGCTGCACATCATTAGTCATTAGGGAAATGCAAATCAAAACCATAGTGAAATGCTACTTCACACCCACTAGAATTGCTAATGTAAAAAAAGACTGATAATAAAAGGTGTTGGTGAGGATGCAGAAAAATTGAAACCCTCATAAATTGTTGGTGGGAATGTAAAATTGTATAGCTACTTTGGAAAAACACTTTGGTAGTTCCTCAAGATGTTAAACA
>PVKY010006197.1:0-16300 GCA_004027775.1 Bradypus variegatus
TATGTATGATGGACTATAGTTAATAGTACAAGTATAAGAATGTTTTTTAATGGATTATAACAAATAAGCAACACTAATACAAGGTGTTAATAATTGGGTGGTATATGGGGAAAAATACACCTAATATAAACTAAAGATGATAGTACTTTTTAATAATCTTTCATCAGTTGCAACAAAGGTAACTATTGTTAAAAAGAAAAGTACAATTATAAAAAAGTACTATCATCAGTTGTAACAAATGTTCCACATCAATGCAAGGTGTCGGTGGTGGGATGATGTATGGAAATACTGTATTTTAGGTATGATTGTTCTGTAAACCTACAAAAAAAAAGTCTAGGTAGCATTCTTAGATTTGAGAATACAATGCATTCATAAAATGCAGGCTTCTAGAGGAAAGGGACAATCAGAAGACAATAAAATAAAAAGCCTTGTCTTTATTTTATACATACATATATATATATATATGCACTCACACACACACACATACACATACATCTTGGAAGAGGTTTCAGTATTTGAAAAAATGGAGTTCCAATAACAACAATCACAACAATAATAATAGAAACAGAAACTGTAAGGAAAACAAGAATCAAAACAAATAATACCAAAAAAATAAAACAAATTCCAGAATGAAGAGCACAAGCCTCTAGAATGAAAGACTATACCAATTACACAGAACACCAAAGACAATATACACACGCCTAGATGTGACAGACAAAGTGAGAAAGAGAACAACTCCAGGTTCAGCAATACAGCTGAGGGGGGAGCAATTTACCTCTGAAGGAAAGAGAAGCAAGAGTTCTCACCCACGCTGAAGCTGAGAGGACAGTGGAACTCTGCAACCAACATATTGAGGAAATATTATTTTCAGCCAAGAATTTCATAACCAGACAACCCTCTGCCATAGAGGGATGAAAAAGATATTTTCCAACATGCAAGTACTCAGAAAACTTACCTCCCACACCACTCTTTCTTAGCAAATTGTTTGAGTTTTCTAGAAAAACAAGTAAGTGAACCAATAAAGAATAGAAAACCAAAGGATTCAGGTATCCATGGTTTAACACAGAAAAGGGGGAGAGAGGGAAGGAAAACAAAAGGATGACAACTGAGCAGATCAGAGCAGCAGGACAAGAGGTGCCAGGGAAGAGATTTGAAGGATCCAGACAAGGTGAGGGGAACTTTTTTAGAAAACCTAATTGAATGCTAAACAATAAAATAAGAATTTCATAAGCACATAATCACAATAATGTCAGCTAACACATACGGCTCGCAATATGAGCATTGTTGTCTTCTTTCCTTTCTTCTTTTTAATTACTGAATTTCAGGTTTTTACAAATCCTCTTAGAATAATTCAAGTAACTAAGGTTATGGGAGACAACAGTTCTTGTACATGAAGAATTCTATCACATGCTCCATTTTTCTGCAGATTATTCTATTGGCTTGATTAACAAACACTGTCACAGAAAAAAAGTGTGGTTTTTTTTAGCCATAGATCAAATGCATTTATATTTACAAAAAGCCATAAACAAACACACACTTCTCCTTTATTAGGAGATCTTAAATAGATGTTAAACCTTAAGGCAATGACGATTCTAAATTATAATGAAATTCTAAGTTAGCGCTTTATTTGTTTTGAAACCGTATTCACAGGCAACTGGTGGTCAAAGCAAACTATTTCGTCTACTAAGTTGAGTTCATCTGCCCAGGATATACGTTACTTACACATTACCAACACTTACAAGCATTGTTTTAATCCTTCAAAAATTGACTAATCTAATCCTCATAACTTTTTGAAGCAGACACTATTATCCCCTTACTTTTTCTCAGAAAAGAAAACTTAAAGATGAAAGAGAAAGAGTGAATGGATAGTTAAGCATCAATCTTTAGACCCCAAATCTGCTTTAATGCTCTGGTAATTCCAGCCATCGTGATTTCTTGAATAAATAAATGATGTCAGCTATCTTGGGTGCCTAAATGTCAGACCTTCTGCCTTAGGCACTGGGATACAAGGGTGAACAAGAGAGACAGTAGCTTATTTCATAGTGGAAGAGAGTAAACAAGTACTAATAATTTCAGTTCGTTATGGAGAACATAAACCACAGAGATGTCATAGAGTGGGTAGAAGTGAAAGCCAAGTGAGGTGAGAGGCCTAGAAGGGGGTTTCTAAGAAGGTGATTTCTGAGTTGAGATGCGAAGATGAGAAATATGACAGATCGTCCCAGGTAGAAGGAAGAGATGCAAAGGTCTCTCCACATGGAGAAGCCTGGTGCATGGGCGATGCCCCCTTGGAACTCAGGTGTGAGGAGAAGGTAAGAGGTGACGTCGGAAGGAGGCAGGGGTCCCGCGAGCAGGAGTGTTAGTAGTGGAGTGCCTTGATTCCATTTACTTTGCGGAGGACCACTCTGGGTGCCACAGAATGGATGAGAGGCTCAGACCAGCGGAAGCAGAAAGACAAGGAAGAAGGCTACCGCGGCTGCTTGGAGCTCTCTTTGGAGAGGACCAGCTATTCCCCTATTCCTCTCCTTTTTGAACCTACACGCATCCTCCTGCACTTGGCTAGGACGCAGTGTGAGCCACCTGCGATCACCTGCGGAGTTTAGCTACTCCCCACCCACACTCCTCCACTCTGTTCAGCTGATCCCGCGCTCGGGTGTCCCAAGCCGAGTCAAATCGCCATCATAGGGTCTCAACGCTCACTCTCCGTTTTTGGATCCATCCCCTCGGCACCGAATCGGGAACTGGCTCCAGCCCACAGGCCACTCTTTGAATAGCACTGGTCGTAGACAAGGAAGGATGGAGGCTCGGTCCAGATTGGCGCTGAAAGACAGGCCTGTCTCGCGCCAGGCGGCACGCTATATCCGGGGGCTTCGACGAGGAAGAAAACAGGCCCTGCTCCCTGGTGAAATTTACAGCCTGTTGGCGGCGGCCCCCGTTGACTTGGATATCCAATAAAACGCGGGGGGAGAGGAAAGCTGTGAACTCATCAGGAACCCCTTTGAGCCCACGCCTTCTAGAACCTCCGGGGTGACAGCTGGGTGACATGCAAACCCAAGTTTGGGCGCACAGGGAGGCCTGCCTAAGGCTTGTGCGCCAGCGCTTCACGCAGGGCTTTGTTCTCTCGCAGCGCTGCGCATCCAGTGCCCCTCGCTCGCGTTCCCAAAAGCATAAGCAAAACAAAAGCAAAGAATCACATCCCCGATTCTTGAAGGAACGGGGCGGGCAGGAGGGAAGGGCACCCCAGGTGGCAGCCAGCCCTGCCCGCCCAGGTGAGCAGCGGCGCGCGCCGCCCGCGCGGGGCCGAGTAGAGCTCTACACGCGCGCCGGCTGCTTCCGCAGCCCAGGAACCCAGAGCCGGCTGCGCAGCGACGTTCCCGGCCAACCGCTGTACTGCAGCGCGCTGCGCTCCGCCGGCGTCCGAACGGCCTGCGGCGGCTCTACCGGCCGCGCATGCCCGGTTCGCGGCTCGCCACGCCTGGCCAGCCCCACCCGCGGCTCAGCGGCGACCGCGCCGGGCATGAGTGGCCGAGAGCGCCGAGGGAAGCAGGCGCGCAGGTTGAGACTCCGATCGGCAACTCCAAGGTGCGCAACAGGGAAAGAAGAGGGCGGTGCTCTCCTCGAGGAAAGGTTTCTGCGGTTACTCCAGGGTTCCAGTTGGGAAAACGGTCTCAGAGACCCGCAGTACTTGCCCACGGCCACACAGCTGGTGAAGATGATTAATGGGATCGGGATTCGAGCTCTGTAGCCTCCGCACCCGGCGTTCCAGGACTGGGAAGAGTGCTGAATTTGTCTAAGGTCAGTCGTATACGGAATTGGTGACCCTTGGCAAAGAGGCCCTTATCCCTCTTTTGCGAGCTCAAGGAAGTTACTAGAAACTGCTGAAAAATTTTAAAGAGAAAAGCCACTTCCCTGGGTCTCCTGTTTATTTATGCGTAAAGTCTTCAAGTTTTTGACATTTACAAGTCTGTTCCTTGGAACACTAGCAGGAAGTTCCTGATCTGGGTGTTAGAGACCTGGCCACTTTCTGAAACCCAGGGGGCTTTGAGTTAAGTACTTCTGCTAGGCCACAAGTACCCCATTAACAGAAGGCCTGTAAATGAGCGTCCTAAGAGCTCAGGTTTATAAGCACCTAGGATGCTCTAAATCCATGCTGCCCTTCCTTCCCATCCTCAAACGTGCCTAGCGAGTCCCATCTCAAGGCCTTGGCACATGCTGTACCTTCCATCAAAAGCTCTTTTCCATCTTCCTGTGGTGGATTCCTTCTCATGGTTCAGATCTCATCTTAAGTCACCTCTTCAGTGAGCCTTCTGTGACCATCATCTCTTTCTTCCCACTCTCTCCCACACCACACTACCTAGTTTCACTTCTTCCTGGCCTTTAGCACTCCCTAATTTAGTTATGTATTCCTTTACTTGTCTATGGTCCACCACCCCGAACACAATGAATACTCACTGAGGTCAGGGCCTGTATCTTGTTTCTCACACCATCCTCAGCATCTAATCTGTGCCTGCACCAAACAGGCACTCATTAAATGTTTGTTGAATGAATATGTAAACAAATGAAGGTGGGCTACCAGCCCTTATACTCAGTGACTGCTTTCATTCACATCTTCCCTTCTCTCTTATATTAGACAGTAGTATGTGGGAGGCTATCTATTGAGTACGAAGAAATTATTTAGGCAAACTAAGCTGGGGGGGTAGAGAGAGGGGGTGGTGGAGGAAGAAGGCACAAAGGACCTCCCTGCTGGTGGGAAATGTTTCCTGGCTGCAGGTCTGGAAGTAACATTTCCGTGTAAACTCTCCCAAGACTCTTTGTGATGACAGTTCAACTTTAATTAAGGGTTTTGGCAGGAGTGGTTTCTATCCCTGCTAAGCCCTTTTCCAGGATGTAAATTCCCCATTTGCAGACCTTCTGCAAAGCATTTTATCTCACTAAGAAATACAGAAGAGGTAACAGCTATTGGCCCTTCTTAGCTGCCAGTCACTGTGCTAAGCCCTGACCTCTTTTCTCCTGTTCAATGCTGACAACTCACCTAGGAAGTAGGTCCTATTATTCCCTGGATTTTGCATAAGGAAACTGAGGTTCAGACAGGTTAGGGAATGGGCCCTCACAGCTTCCATGTGCTGGAATTTATAATCATCTGTAATGCCAGAGAAAATTCCCAGAAGCCCAGAGGCATTTTTTCATGAATTATGTATGACTCAAGGACAAGATCCATGACATATGAGTGGCAGTTACAAGTAGAGGCAACAATTTGGGCCAAATTTTAGAAAAATAAAAGGTGTCAAATACTTAGAATTAAGAGTTTTTGTTGATTTGCCTCCTTTTGCTACTAGAAATTTTCAGACAGTGGCCAATGCAGAGATTCTCCGTGCCCTCCCCAACCCCTCCCGTGATTTGGGAGACAGTGGACTCTCTGAGATATATGTATGCTCAAATATGTGTTTTTCTGTAAAGATCATTAGCTTCTCTGAGCCCTAGGAGACAGAACCAGGAGGCTAGCAGCTCCCTTATCAGCAACGAGGCCAGGCGATTGCAACACAGGACGGGGGAAAGACTTGCTGTTGGGTGATCCACTTCTGAGTCAGCATTCTCGCTGGCCAGCTCATGCTATTTCAAGGGGAAGGCTTTTGACCCGCTCGTTGTCCCTTGGCTGGCGCTTTCTTCCAGAATTCCACTTCTACGCTTCGCAGCATTGCTGCAAGCCGCATCTCCTGCGTGCAGTATGTCGCTGCACGCTGACCGCTGGCCGTCAATGGAAAAGCGTTGGAAACCAGCCTTGCCCTTTCCGGAGCTTTGAAGTAAACTTTCGGTTGCTGTTCCTGGAGCAACTGCACTTGCCAGGCCTTGTTCGCAGCAGTTTTACTTTAAGGGAGCAGCACGTAATTATGGGTTCCCTGGCATTAGCGTTCCCTTCTTACCTAAGAAGGGTATCTATTTTAGGTGCATCTTGTTTCTAGAGGTCAGAAGTGTGTGTGGCTGGGTGGGGAGGTGGGGGGGCGTCCCGGAAATGGGATTGGAGTCCAAGAAGCGGAAAGAAACGCTGACAGTGATGGCAGTAAATGAGTTCACACCATCTCCAGGCTCTCCCACAACCACGGTCTGGTCTGACTCTCAAAACAATCTCAGTGATAGAGGCTGCGGGCCTCACGTTTGATCACCCCCACGTTCACTAATGAAAACACCGAAACTTGGAGAGGTCAGGAGCATTCCTCTCCCAAGGTCCCGCAACTAGGGTGTGAAGGGTTCTGGGAGAATCCGGATTCCAACCCAGTAGTTTAAGGTCAGTTCATCCACTGCTGCTCTCAAAAGCAGTGGAATTTGGAGGCTGAACACGTTAGCTCCTTTTTGCCCCCGCGTTCGCTCGCCGGCCGCGGGACTTGAAGCTCCATGAGGGCAGGGCCCTTAGCCGGCCTCGGCTGGCACCCAGCAGGGAACACAGAACGGACGCTCACGAACCCTCCGCGGGGCGCGCGGCGACCGCGGAGTCCGTTATCCCTCGGCAGAGAGGCTCTGGGGCTCGCGGGCATCCAGTCTAGTATTCAGGGATGTTGCACGCTGCGCGTGAACGCTGCGGCTCGAGGTCTTAGCCGAGAACTAGGGCTCGGGCTGGGTCTTCGGCTTTTCGGTCGGGACAGCGCTGAAACCCGGCTACAGCGAACACGGCCTTAGGGACCTCGGGCGCCGGGCCTTGCGCTCGCCGCCGCCGCACTGCGCACGCGCGGCCCGGCTCCGCCCCCCGAGTAGGGACCTACAGCGGGCGCTTCGGCGGCGGCAGCGGGTGGCGGCCGGCGGCGGCGGAGACGCCCCTTTGCCGGGCCTCGGGACCGGCCGGGTGAGTGTCTGGGCGGGAGGACGAGGACCCCCGGGGCCGGGGCGCGCAGAGGGTGGGTGGCGGGAGCCGCGTGGGGCGGGGGCCTGACGGGGCCGCGCCGGGGACGGGTGGGACGCCGCGCGCGGCCCCCGCCCCCTCGGGTCCGAGCCGTCGGCCGGCGTCGTGGCGGGGAGGCCCCGGGATCCACCAGCCGTGGGCCCCGGCCGGCTAGGGGAGAGGACAGGCCGCGATCTCCGGCTGGGTAGGGGGGGCGCCTGCCGCGCCGGGGGGAGCAGGCCGCGGCTTCCAGCCGGGGTGAGGGCGTCAGGTCGCGGGCTCCGGTCGGGGCGGGGGCGGGCGGACCACGGGGACCGGGCGGCGTGTGCTGGGCCGGCATCCCCGGCCGGTCTTTGTGCCGCCGCGACCCCGCAGACTCGCCCGGAGCGCGTCCGAAGAGTGGCAGCGTGTGGGCTGCGAGGGCCGTTTGTGTGGAGCCGCCCGAGCCCGGCCTCCCTCTCCCCGCCCCCGTCTTTTAAATGATGCATCTCAGAATTTCTACCGGTCGGCTCCGAACAGGAAGTGCCGTACGGAGGCCATTTTTAAAGCCTCTTGTGGGCCTCGGAGATAAGCTTTGACGGTTTTGATATCCTTTAATTAGAAGAACCCCCTCCGCGTGCCCTCGGTGGAAGCCGGGCGTCCCCTGGGAGACCACTCTGTAATCTTACCGTCCCCGCGCCTTCCCTTCTTCGCACCTGTGTCGTTAGATGCGGACTCGCCATGGGTCCTCCACGTTTGGATAATGTGATTCTGCCAACAATAAACTTGCAAACCAGACTGGCATTGTTTTTCCTTGGGAGTGTTGGAGAGTGTGCTCAGGGATGGGCTTGCCCAGTGAATACCCATTTATCTTGCGGGGTGGTGAGGGAGGTAGTTGGATGGGGGGGGTGCATATGAATGTAGAAGATTTGAACTCATCCAAATGCTGATGGCACTCTTTGTAGGAGCTCCCCATCTCAGCCTTTCTTTTTTATCGAGTTGGTTTTGGGGTCATTGAACTGCAAAGCAGGGGATACCACAAGGACTGCAAAAGAATGAGTTTCCTAACTGGAAAGGCAAAGCCAAAGGGAGAATGGGAGAAAACACCTAATTCCCTCTAAGGTTGTGTATTTAATACATCCCGTTAAAATAAGCGCTGACTTTAATTACTGGGAAAATGAACGGTTTGTCAACATAACCTTAAAAAGCAAGAAGTGAAATACTGAGCACTTTATTCTCTTTAAAAATAAGTGTCTACACAAACTGTAATGTTGTATTAGAATCTTTATGCCTTAAGTTTAGTATTGAAGTCAATAACAGTATGACAATAACAGTATGACAAAGCCTGACCTCTAGAAGCCTGCAGTAGTTTCTTAAAAAAGTGGAGCAAGAATAAGAATTTATCTCTTCATCTCTTTCTGAGTCACATCTGCAAAGGTCAACTCATTCTGTGATATGTGTACACAGGAGATACAAACCAAGGGTTCTGGAAGCCCAAGAAATATTTAGGAACCAACATTGTTTAGTCTCTTCACATAGAATACAAGTAAAAAAAAATTTTTTTTAACTAAGATTTTGAGGTTATCTTTAGCCCAGGAATTTTTAAAAATTAATTTTATTTTGGGTCTTAGCCTTGAAGATAACATTTCTGCTTGTATCTAATTTTATTATCTTACAGCATTCGTTCAAATGTGGTTTGAAAAAGAAGACAAAGGAGGACATTATTTAATTGATTAGACCTCCTCCCTGATATATTATGCCATACCACTGTGGATTTTAAATGTCACTTTTAAAAAAAAAAAATCACAACACTTCTCTATCTGATCTATTTGCCTTTAAGGGAATCTGGGCTAGTTTTTGTGGAAGAGAAAAGACAAAGAAGAACGTGTTTATTATCACTGTGGCTCCCATTTCTTTAATCTGTTTTTTTCATTCAACCAGTATATACTGAGTGCCTTCTGTGGCCAGTCCCTGTGCTGTTGATTATGATACATGAGGTCCTCACCAGCAAGGATTTTCCCAGCCTTAATTGTTCTCCAACTACCCATCTGTTTACTGCATTTTCTTTGTTCACATATGCATCCCAGCCACCTGCAGTTTCCAGGACTCATCCTTGGAGTCAAAGTGACTAAAGACCGTCTAATCCAGACATTCTTGTCATTGAAGGGGTAGGGGAACCATCCAAATCATCTGGGAAGAATTTAAAATCCTGTGTCTGAGCTCTAGCTCAGGAAAAGGGCAATCTGATCCTTAAGGTCATGGCAGTCCCAAGAATCCTTTTTCTCTCTGTTTTAGGTGTTGTTGCCACACACTGCTGCTTGAGAAGTACTGCTGGGGCTCTTTCCCTTTATTTTAGGGAAGACACCCTGAGAAGTCAAGACTGTGCAGATCCAGAACTTAAACCCAAGTGTCTGGCTTCTGTTGCAGGGCTTTTTGTGCAGTGCCTGGCTGCTGCACAGGGTTCTGAGTGAGGAAGGCTCCACCAGGACCTGAACTCATGAGACCCTGCTGGGACTCGGTGCCTGAGAAGAAAAGGCCTGGAAGAGAAAGAACAGCCCACAGGACTTGGCATCCTTTTGACTCACATCTGCAGCTGGCTGGCTCCAGGCAGGAAGTAAGAACTGTGTTGCAGTGGCAGCAGATCTCGACTGTGATCCTTTGGTTCATAGCCTTCAGCCCCTTCCCTGGAGCATGCCTTTGCCAGCTCCTGCAAGAATGGGTGTGAGAGAAGGGTGAGAGTATGGAAAGTCAAGGCTTCCATGGCGACTCGGAACCCTTTTATGGTGACGACCCAAGAGGTCTGCACCTCATCACTCTGTGCATTGAGGAATAACACCTGCCCCTGCTGACCAGAAGGGCGATTTGCAAACCAGTTTCACATGTGGTCTATTTAAATGTACGTGTGTGAGCTATTATTTTTGAAGAAAGCAGGGTAGGAGAAAAAATTTAGATTACTCAGCAGCCTGCTGCCTTTCACCAACTCTGACCTTAGAAAAGCTGTGTAGCGCTCCCAACTAATTAAACCAGAAATCTTTGTGCTATTGTTTTTAAAGCACTTCAGCTAATTGTGGTCACTAGGGCGATCAGCCATCCAGGTTTGCCCAGGACTTTTATAGTTAAAACTAGGAACTTGCCAGGCACATCAGGACAAATTTGTCACCCTAATGCAACTAAGCTTAAGAACCATATGTGTCCTTGATCTTTAGCACCTTTTAGAGTCCTGGTGACAGTTGGTTTGTTTCATAACATAGAATTTTGTAATTTTTCTTGTAATATTACCTTGGTTTTGCCTGGAGTAATTTTTTTTATTAATGCTTGCAGGAACAAATTTGCTCCTTAATATCCCCCACCCACCCACCCACAAATGGAACTACAAGTTTTTACATTTAAAGCATTCTAGCACTGCTTATGTTCTCCTTTTGAAAAATTTTCTCTTAAAGTGTTAAAAAATAAAATAGTATGTAGTACTTTTCTTTATTTTCTGAGGTAGACTCAATTGACCTGCTCAGCAGTGTTGAGTCGATTCCAAAAGAATGCCGCTATAGAGAGGGGTGGGGAGGAGAAGATCTTTACCCTCAGCCAGCTGATGCACTTACATTGCTGTAGACTTTATCTAACCAGGCTTATTTAAGCTGTCAGTTTCTGCTGCTCTAGACATAACTGAACTCTTTTACATTTGCAGGAGTCTTAGAAAAATATGTCAATTTCTTGACAAAACATCTGTTGTTTGCCAAGTGGAAAGGTACTTGTCACCTGCATATGATTTCTCTTCATTTATCCTCACACCAACCATTCCCATTTTGTGAGAGCATACTCACACTTGGAGAAGTTAAGTAATGAGTCCAAAATCACACAGCTCATAAGCCAAAAACCTAGGCTTTGTACCTTGTTCTCGGTATCTCCAGGTCAGTATTCTCCCTACTCTATCACACCAGCTTCTTTCATGTGAAAAGTGGAGAATCACAAAAGGGGCTGTCTTGCAGCCTTCTTGTCCCATTCTGTTGCCAAAGTGATACACTTGGTTTCAGAAGGAAATCTAGGATCCCAAAGGTGGTAAATTTGTTAGCAACATTTAGGAATACTTTTTTTTGTCATCAAGATGGCACTCGATTTGTTATTCAGTGATTTCAGAGTGCAAGGGAGTTTGGCAAAAATAAAATAATGCTTTCTTGTTGTTTTTCCTTTTTCCAATTCCTTTACCCATTCAGCATTCGGTTCAGTTTGGGCTCACTGTAATGGTCTGTGAAAAAGCTCTTGCTGAGACAACAGTTTCTTCCCTAAAGCCTTCCCGCTGGGGAAATATTAGCTGTTTACGTGTCTAATGTCAGATTTTTTTCCCTAATCAGGTATTACTTATCTACATAGTACTGGGCACTTTGGAGTAGAATCCTTTTAAAATTTTAGTGACTGGAAATGTTAAATAGACAAACCTTTGCTAAAGCTAAATAGACACAAGGAACATAGATAATATTTTTTTTGAGTACCTGCCCGTGTTGTTGGGCTGAATGCTTTACATACACTCTCTAGCTTATGTCACCTAATCACCCTTTAAGTTTGGTGCTAAAGCCTGTTTCCTTGCCTATCAATGAATAGAGAGAAATTATTTGCTTAAGACCCGGTAAATAAGGGACAGGATTGGGGTTTGAACTGAAAACCTTCCAACTACATTTGCTCTTCATGGGAACAGCAGCTACATCTCCGCCTTTCCAGTGAATGCTGCAGAAGCTGGGAAGAGCTTTTTAAACTTTCTTCTCCATCCAATAGGATGCAGGAAGTCAACAAATACTGAGTTTGCAGGGCATCTCTCATGGACAAGTCTGATAAGCCATGTTGCATGCATGCTACAGCATTAGCCAGCCTTAGTTTTCACATCCTCTCGCATGCAAACAGTTATTTGCTTAGAAGCATATTCCACAGTCCTGCTGGGCTTGGAGGGAGGTAGATGAGGATGTAGTCTAGTAACTAGTTTATATGGAAACCTCAGCTGTAGTGAGGACAGTCAGGTCCTCTTTTCCATGGTGAGTATAAGTGGCTGGTAGCTACCTTGTTAGCAAGGCTAGAGGTGGGGACAGGGTTGCCCCAGAGGTTTAAGTTGATAAGAATTTATCTTTTAGGTGGTACAATCAAGCAAATATAATTAAAACTATAAAAAGAGATTTGGTATATATTCTGGGAAGAATAGTACCTGGCAACTAAGAAACTTGTATTTCATCTCACTATTTGTGACCAGCATCATTTCTTCCCCTTTGGTTTTCTTCATAAAAAGTGGAAAATAGCACTCATTTCTAAAATACATTACGTGCTTATGATGTGCCAGGAACTTACCTAAGCACATGTACCACATGTACTCATTATTTCATTTCATCCTCACAATGACCCTGTGAGATGTTATCACCAGCTCAGTTTTACAGGTGAGGAATCTGACACAAAGGTTCAGCACCATGCCCAAGACCATGTACCTAGAAAGTGACAGAACTGGCATTTAAATCCCATGTAGTTTTAACTACTATATTATACGTAGTTCTCTTCTGATTCTGATGAACATTTTCAGATTACAGTATTTAGAAGTTAAGTAAGAATTTTTCAACAGTTCACATTTTTATAGTCCGAAGTGTCACTTTTTTCTAAACTCAGATTTTTTTCTGGGTGTCTGCATAAGTCTTCAAGAAACCAGGGCAAGTGAGCTCAAAACCAGAAAGAAAAGCCCACCAACAGCAAATGCACCAAGGCCTTGGCTCAGGAAAAGACGAGACTCATTCTAGAAGTGCCTCTGGAATGTAATGCCCTGTGTCACTTGTCTTTGGTGCACGACAGTTGTCTTCAGCTGATGCTATACATAACTCTATGTTAAAAAGCTCATTATCTGTTGTTAAATAATTTTTGGAAAACAGGCAACTTAATATTAGATGGACATCTTATTTATTGTGCCAAAAAGTCAATAATATTAAGTATTTTTCTGTGTTTTTGAGAAACCACCTAGTCTATCTGAAAGAAAGAATATGTTTTTCTAGTCCTGAGAGGTCAAGTGCAGAGATCTGGAACTGAAGCTTTGAGTTTGGAAGGTAGTGAACACTGACCCAGATGTTCATAGTGATTTACTGAGAGCCCACTCAGCATCAGGCCCATGCAAGACCCTTTATATACGTTGTCTTGTATAATCCTTGATCATCAGCCTGTTCAACAGTAACTTGCTTCACAGGTGGGTGCACCAGGATGTGAACCAGGTAGATGTTGTATGGAAGGAACAGGGTCTTGGGAGCCTATTACTCAGATGCACCTGTTGTGGCCTCTGGAGTGTCCACCTGTAAACCAGCATCAAAGCCATCTCCATTCTTCCATGCTGCTGTATCAGTTTATCTCTGTCTTGGGGAGACACATCTGAGATATTCCCACACCCCACCCCGCCCCCAGGCTGAGAGCAGTGCTGATGTAGAAGCACTCCTTTATTTTGAGATGGTTTAGAAGCCAAGAAGATACTTTGAAACAGGTGACTGAATTTGGTCATAGCTCAAATGTCCTACCTTCCATTAAACTAATTGCTAACCACAGCCTCATGCTTCATATTGGCCCTTGTTTCTGTGGATTTTTAGTTCATAATAACTGCTAAGATGATTTTGCAGAGGCACCTCCCAGAGGACTCTGCATTCCTCATGAACCGTAGCTGGCTTGCCCTAATGACTTTCCTCCTCCAGGTTGCTCTTCTTATTCCCACTGTAAATTGCTTTTCCAGACAAGTATGTGCTGTAACAGTCCAATTTAGCTTAGATATCAAGTCTTCAGTGTAGAAAGAATTACTCCCCAAATTTCAAAAGGACTTGAAGAGCAAATAGCTGAAATCTTGCCCTCTGTGATTGTTGAAGCATCTGGGAAGCTGAGAACAGTAGTGGGCAACTGAAAATGTACAAATGGAGTCCTGGTTTGGGTGACTCTTAAAATAGAGGAATCTCTTCACGTGACTTATTGTGGAATTTCTTAGGGTTAATGCAGAAGGTGTTACGTTGAATGTACAACTTGGTAAGCAAGTTGTGCCAGACAAGTAAGTTAATTAGCTTCTTTTCTTTGCCTCTCCTCCCTCCTCAGCCTCCCCCATTCTCCCTCTTTCCCTTCCACCTCCCTTCCTTCCTCCTAATAGGGTTGTCTCTGGTTGAGAGCAGAGATGTACGTACTGACTAGTATAATCCTCATGCGAATCTTTTTAACAGAATTGAGAACTAAGGGCAGGATGAGAGAAGAGAAGAGATGTACAGATTAGTTACTGGTTGATCTAGAGTGATTAAGTTGCTTTTTTTCCTGTTTTCTTTTGTTTGCAGCTCCAGCCAGGATAGAAGAAAGTTAGAGGGAAGCTAGTTTCAGTTTCATTTAAGGGTAAATTCTTGACACTAAGAACGATGCAAAAATAAAATTAGCTTCCTAAAGAAGGAAGCAGTTTTTTTATTTGTGGCATTATTAGAGCATCAACTGCATGATCAGTCAATGAAGACATTTTAGGATTTAAATGTTCCTGGAAGCTTCAACCATTATTTCTAATACTGGCTTTTTATCAAGATTACCTGGAATGCTTTTACAGACTACAAATATCTCCCCCTACCCCCAACTCTACCCCTTGAGATTTAGATTTACTAGCTTTGAGATGCAGCCCAGGAATAAAATAAAAGTAATTCTGAAGCTCCTCCAGATTTGGGAGCCAGTGGATCAGATGCCCTTTGAAGGCCTCTTCAGCCTCTTCATTCTTTGGGCCTGTGGTTTTAGGTTTTGGTCACAGTTATGGCTTCCTCTGTTTTAGCAGGCTGAAAATGCTGTTGCCAGCGTGTTGATGATAGGGGCATTCTTAGACGATAAAAAGTCTGTTCAAGGATCAGCAGTGCCAGGCTGGGCTTAGAAATCATCTCTTCCATCCCCTTGTTTTATGGATGAGGAAGCAGATGCTGATGGGTGGCTTGCTTGCTTGAGGTCACTTAGTAGCAGCAGTTCTTAGTGTCACTCTGCACCTTCCCTGAAATCATTTTACCGATCTGGAAAATAAGGTGCCCATCAGCATCTACCAGTGAGTCTGAACAGTCTGAACAGTCTTCCTGTTGTATACTTCAGGAGTGCAGTGGAAAATGAAATTCCTTGTCATTGCCCGTGTTTGTCTGTTTGCCACTCGCAGCTTCCTTGTATAAATATTCATTGGGACATTGAGGGGATTTACAGTACCTTGCAACCCCACAGTCCTTTGCCTGGTCTGTGTCTAGTTATTACATGCATCTTACAGTAAAGCAAGTCTGAATGAGTCCTTGGATGCTATGAGGTCTTGGTTCCAAGCTGGAAATTGCTTTTGAATGGAGACAACTTTGCAAAAACAAAACAGGAAAAGGCAGCACGGCAAAAGAAAATAAAGGTTGTCATCAGATATGATGTGTTCCTATGGCTCTTTCCAGAGAAAGATGTAACAGTTGTTTCTCCTGGCCCTACATAGATACCTTTCAGCTCCCTGAGTTGGCCTTTCAGACTAACTTTGTAAGACTCTTCGCCCCTTAGTGTGCCAGAAAGAAGCTGTTAATTCTCCCTCATGGTGCTGCTTGTCATTGAGCAAACATTTACTTGCTGCCTCTGTGTACTTCTTGACATGTAGTGAAGCACTTTAAAATTTCAAAAGTGTTTTCTTTTTAGCACTTTAGGTCATGGCAGCTCTGTGGGGAGAGATTGGGTAAAATATCATTAATTCTAATTGCCAGATGAAAACAACTAAGGTCCAAAAGGTTTAATGACTTTTTTCCTAAGGTCATGAAAGAAAAGGCTTTTAGCAGATCACAAACTAGAACTTTTTTTTTAGCTCCTAAGTCTGTGTATTCTGAAGAAAGTATCCTTAAAGATCAACTATTCTTAGGGAAAATTGGTCACTGTTTTACATACATGTGCACATATTGGAATACTTCTCTAATAAACATCTGTCACCTCTGCCACAATGGGCCAGGCCATCGCCATCTCTCTTATGTCTCCATGCTGCCGCTGTTGTGCCCTTACAGACTGTTTTTCAGAGAAGCTGTTGTTGAAATTTCCGTCCGATCATGCCATGTCACTGTTCCAGTCTCTGCACTGACACCTGCTCACGTTGAGGAAAAGCCACTTCCTTACGATACTGGCTTGTAGATTCCACTATAATGGGCTGCCCGTGCCCTCTGACTATATTTACTGTTCTCCCCCTTGCTCATTCCCTGTCAGCCTCAGAGCATCCTTGCTGGTCCTCAGGCAGCCACAACACCTTTGCCTCCTTGCTTGGAATACCCTTCTGCCAGACAGCCATGCTGCTCACTCGCTGGCTACCCTCATCTTTGTTCAGATGCCAGCTGAGCACAAGGCCTTTCCTGGCTATAATAGAGCAGCTCCTTACCCTTCACCTCCTCACACAGGCATTCTTTATCCCCTTGCCTTGCTTTATTTTGGTTCTACATAGGGGTTCCACAGAATGCA
>PVKY010006198.1:0-16299 GCA_004027775.1 Bradypus variegatus
AATCTTACAGCACTTTTCCTGAGCCCTGTCACCCGTGAACCGCAGGATCCTTGTGATCAGCCAGACTGGCTGGGTGCAAAGCCTACCAATTCCCCTTCTTGGCTGTGTGACCTCAGGCAAGTTATGGAACCTCTCTGTGCTCCAGTTTACTGTAAAATGGGGGTGATAACAGGGTTGTGAATATTAAATGAGCCAATACATGTAAAACATTCAGAGGAATGCCTGGTCCATAGGAAGTACAAAATCAACGTTAAGAACTCTGACTACTTGGGTTCTAATCCTAGCTCTGCCGCTTACCAGCTGTGTGAGCTGGAACAGGTTATCTTACTGCTTTGTGCCTCAGCTTTCCCACCCACAAAATGGGGTAGCAAGTGCATCTACCTCATAGGGTTGTGTGAAGATCAACTGAGTTGATCAATTCAAAGGGATCAGAATAGAGCCAAGCACACAGGAAGAGCTACGGAAATAAGAGTTGCTTTTGTTAGTGGCTGTACAGTGAGCTAAGTGCTCTGGATACAGTGTTTGGGAAGATTTTCTGCCCTGTGTTCCTTAACTGGGATTAGCTGTGGGGCAGGGATGAATCCCCAGAGATAGGAATTCCCAACGGGTAAAAAGCTCAAGCCAGTTCCTGGTGTTTGCGACCAGCTGGCACGGCTGGCCAGGTAGTAGAAGACCCTCACTAGGCGTCTTTTTGGGGTAACTCCGCTATAGCTCCCCAGACAGATCCCTGGGGCTGGGCTGCTGCTC
The DNA here is from genome assembly GCA_004027775.1 of Bradypus variegatus. Classification (NCBI taxonomy): domain Eukaryota; kingdom Metazoa; phylum Chordata; class Mammalia; order Pilosa; family Bradypodidae; genus Bradypus; species Bradypus variegatus. The sequence continues at coordinate 748 of PVKY010006198.1, forward strand.
CTGGGGTCAGCCCAGCCTCCCAGCTGCTCCCCTCTTGGCCCCTGGCACCCACACTCCAGGGCTGGGCACCTTGCCACCAGCCAGATGGCCCCAGCAGAAGCTGGGACGTGGGAGGGGAGGTGTAGGGTTGGGTTAGGCCAGGCCTTCAGGAGCTGGGCATGGGGGTCTCGGGACAGATGGGCCTGTGTCTGTCCAGAGCACAGGATGCCTGGGGCAGGGTGGGGACAGCCCCCTCCTTATGACAAAGCTGGGCTTTAAGATTTCTTTGTGTCGGGGGTTTGGGGGGTGGGGCGGGGAGTGCAGGATGGGGAATCAGGAGTCCCCAGGCAGACCCCTTCCCTGCTCTGGTTCTGTTCCTCATCTGAAAAGGATTGCACTAGATGATTGATCTGATAATCCAGGTGAAAGAGTTAGCTAGATGCCTGGCACACAGTAAGTCCTCAAAGCCTGTGTTATTATTGCCTTTATTTCATAATAGGACAGAGATTAAGAATGTGGACTCAGGAGTCATCCTGAGAGTTCAAATCCTTACTTTACCACTAATCAGTTGTGTGGCCTTGGGCAAGTGCCTTAACCTCTCTGTGCCTCCTTCTTCTCATCTGTAAGTGCACTAGTGGTAGAAGACACTTCAGAGGGTCCTTGCTAGGATGAAACAAGATAAAACTATAAAGCACTTGGAATAGTGAGTGCCACAAAGTAGAGTCTATAAATGTTAGTTATTATCACCACTTTACAAGTGCGGGAAGCAAAGCTCAGAGTGGGTAAGCAACTTGCCTGCCAGAATTCAGTCCCAGGTGGATCTGACTTTAACACCAGGCAAAAATGCTGGGCTGACTCCTCTACCCTGAGGCACACCCAGTGGTCAGGGTGAAAGGTTTCTTCAGGAGGGCTGAGTTTTCTTTGAACTAGAGGAGTCACGTTCACTAGAAACATGTAGAACAGGCGTGCATGCATGTGTGTGTGTGCACACGTGCGTGTACGAATGAGCCCTCATACCACATCTCGTGGGCATCGACCAGCTCCCAGGAGCCCTGTTAAGGGGAAACAGGATTGGATACTGGGGCATCGGGCAGTGGCTGGGACCCTGCCAGGCTGCCATTGTGTGTCCGTGAGACCTTGAGCAAGTGGCTTCACGTTTCCATCCTTGGTTTCTTCATCTGCAAAATGGGCATAAACATAGTACTTACCTGATGGGGCATATAGTGAGGGCCCAGTAACTGTCAGCTTTTATTATTACTGTCATTAAGCTGTCTAATTACTCCCCTCCCAATCCTCGTGGACCCTGCTCCGTGCACACAGAGGCCCGGCTGCCCCCTCAATGCCCTCTGAGCTTCCCTGGTCCGCAGCTGCTGACCCCCACTGTACTGGCCGGCCAAGGTCATCCCCAGCAATGGGCACGCATAGGCAGGGTCAGTGCCACCTCAGACACACCCTCAGATGAGGCTGGGGAGCCGGGCAGCCCCCTGGCCCACCCTCTGAGGCCCTGGTCATCTGGGACAGTGAGGCTCTTGGGGTCTTAGGCAGCCCCACCCTGATCCCTACCCTGGGAAAGGTCCTGCAGCCTGGGCCACGTGCTCTGTGCCTCCCTCCCCTCTCCCCACCAGGCCTTTCTGCAGCCTGTTCCCTGCGGCCCTCCCTGCTTCAGACTGCTGCCCTCTCTAATTCAGGTATAATCTCCGTCAAGCAGGCTCCAGATCTCAGGCCACCAGGAGCCTCTCCCACACTCTCTGGGGCGGCTCAGTGTAGCACAAACACCCCCTCCGGCCTGTCAAGGCCCTTTCCCACAAGGTGAGGTCCTTCCGGAAGCAGCCTCCATCCCGCTGGACAGAGAAGACTCCAGAGTCCTGAGTGAAGGCAGCAGGGAGAGCTGGAGCCCGGGAAGGTCAAAGAGGAAAGATGGAAGAGAAACTGTCAGCCTGGGCCCAGGACTGAACCAGCCATGAACATTCCCAGGTTCCAGTCACCCTCTTCCAATCTCAGGGGTTGAGGTGGGAGTGGGAAGGGGGTGAGCCGACCCTCCCTGCCCTCCCAGGGCTGATGCAGCCAGCTGTGACGAGCAACAGCTGGATACACAAACCAGGATGCATGGTCTCACGCCCTCTGCCAGGGCCCGGTGGCCAGAGGAAGGGCGGGGGCCTGGACTGGGCAGCTGCTGAGGGGTCAGTCTGGGCTTGGCAAGGCCCCCCGGAGGGGAACGGGTGAGAAGGAGGGGAGGCCTGCTAGCACCCAGCTGGCCCCAGGTCTCCTGTGAGACTGGCAACCAGTCATCCCCACAGTGAGGCTGCCGAGTCCTGTGCAGGGTGACTCTAGGGTTTCTGTGGGGACGGCCCCATTCCTGAGCCTCGTCCCTCACTCTCCATCTCTGAGAAGCAGGCTGCATTAGGCAGTAGGAGGATGGTAGGATGGGACAGGGCAGTGACAGGTCCCAGGCATGGGTGGGGAAGATAACGTTAACAGTCCAGGGAGCCCTCCTGAGGCCAAGGGTGGATGCCACGACCTCAAGTTCCCGTCACCTGGGACTCTGTTTGAGTCCCTTTGAGAAGTGACAGGAATCCAGGAAGGAAAGGGATGTTGTCAAGCATTTGTTCCTTCACTACCATTCACTGACAAGCAGCCTCAGTAAACAGGAGCACAGGCCTTGCCCTCATGGAGCTTAGGCTCTACTGGAAGAGACAGACAGACAAGTTCACAGGCAATTCCCATTCCCTGTTTTAAATGCTTTAACGGATGTGTGCAAAAGCTTGCATGGACAAGTGCGTACCTCACCCAGATGCAGGGGTCAGGGGAGGCTTCCTGGAGGAAGGGACACCATGCTGAGGTGGGGGGGGCGAGGAGCTGGCTGTGAACGCAGCTGGCAGGGAGGTGTGTTCCCAACAGAATAGCACATGCAGGGTGGGCAAGGGGGGGCCTTCTGAGGAACCCGGAGCTCAGTGTGGCCGGGAGAGGAGGGAGGTAAGGCTGGAGCGGTGCACGAGGCCCAGCTCACATGGGAATTAAGCCATTTGAACTTTATCTTGAAGGCCTTGGGGGGCCCTGGAGAGTTATAAGTAGGGGAGGGACAAGCCCAGTTTTGCATTTTAAGATCACTCTAATCGCTGTTGAGAACTGGAGGCAGGGAGGGCATTTTGGCCAGTGGCAGAAGTCCTGGTGGCCTGATCTAAAAGAAATATTTAAGATGCAGAATTGGCGGGACCTGGCAATGACTGCTTGGTAGGGCTGAGGGAGGCAGGGGTCTGCTTGGGCACGTCAGTGGCTCAGTGTCAGTCACCAACATAGAGGACACCTGCAGGTTTGACTGATGGGGAGGGGGGCAGACTGGAGTTTGGGCCTGTAGAGAATGAGGCGCCAGCTCCTCCTGCTCTCCCTGTCCCCTACGGCACATCCCTGCCCAGTGCTCCAGGCATCAGGTCCTAGTTCATGCATGCACTCACTAAACATTTTCTGAACCTCCTCAGCATGTCAGCAGTGCAGGGAAGACACGGAAATGTACAGCCGCCTGATTCTTGCCCTCTGGGCCCTTCCAGTCAGCAGGCGAAGTGGGCCACATGCACAAATAGCAGCCACACAAGCTCTGGTCTGTCCAAGTCAGAATTTTATTGCTTTTGACCAAGGACTGTTTGCAAGGGCAGTAAATGATTAAGGGCCGCATGAGTGGTGCAGATGGCAATTGCCTCGTTGGGTCAGAGGAGAGGGAACGCTCTCCTTGCTGGGGATGGAGAGGGGCAGGGCTGCCAGTGGACTGGGAGCCAGGGGACTGGGTTCAAAGTCCCAGCTATGCACTAATGTGGGTGACCTTGGCCAAGGGGTTGTATCTCTCTGAGCCTCTATTTTCTCCCCCTGTAAAATGGGGACAAGAATAAAGCTCAACCTCCCTACTTCCCATGCTGGTGTGGGATCAGTGGAGAAAATGGACCCAATAGTCTGAGAAAAAAGTGCCACCCCTTTGCAAGGAGCTGAGGTCCACTTGGCCCTGGTCATAGGATTTGGAATTAGCAGACCAGAGTTCAAATCCTGGTTCTGCCACTTGTTGGCTGGGCACCTCTGGGCAGGTGACATAACTTCTCCAGGCCTCATGTCTGTAGAACACCTGCCCACAGGTGAATTAGATCACTGTCTGTACCTGGCCAGGGCTCCAAGAACAGGGGCCATTATCTTGAGGATAACACCAAATCTCTAGGGCAAGTTCACCTCAAAATTCCAAATGCCCCAGGTTGGTGAGGCCTGGGCTTAAGGTCTGAGAGGGTCCTGGCCATTTTTTTTTTAATTGTGATAACATATATGACACAAAACTTCCTATTTTAACCACTTTTGTGTATACAATTCAGTGACAATTGCATTCACCATATTGTGCTACAACACCACATCCACTTCTAAACTTTTCCATCACCCCAAACAGAAACTCTACACATTAAGCATCAACTCATTCCCTCCCCTGTTCCCCATCCCCCCTTCCCCAGCACCTGGTAACCTGTGGTCTACCTAGCCCTGGCTCTTCCTAACTACAAATTTTCCCAGTCATGCAAGGTCCTCGTTGTCCCCTTTCCTAACCACCCTGAAACCTCCTCACTGTCCCTGCCCCAGGGTAGGACCAGGGGAGATCCCAAGTCCCCCAGCTGCTCCCCTTCAGCAACCCAGATAACATGCACAGGACTGGCCTGCAGAAACATCCCAGATAAACACTGCCTGCTCCAGACAGCTGCAGCCCTATCAGCCTGTCATCTTGTTCTCCAAACCGCAGGCGCTGGTGATAAAGGGATTGTGTGGGGGCTGCAGCTGCCAGGTGGGAGCTTTTGGCAGGTTTTTTTTTTTCTCCTCTTGCTCTTATTAACAACAAATGTTCGACCCCTTCCAGGACAAACCATCCTCTGGCCTTGGCTCATACCCCTGCCCCCTTCTCTCCTTTGCATCTTGCATTGAAAGCCAGGCAGCCTTTTGTCCCCCTGTTGGATTTCCACAAGGAGAGGAAGAGAGGAAGGCATCAGAGATGGGATTAAGTGGTGGCAGACAGGCAAATTCTGTTTAGGGGTTTGTGTGGTTATAGGGGAGTGAGCTGCCCCTTCAGGGACACCGGACCACATTTATTGAGTGCTTATTGTGTATGAGGCACACTGTTAAGATGCTTGTTTGCCCCTCTCGTTGACTCAGTGGGAAAGGCTTATTTTTCCTTTGTTTCCATTTTGCGGGTTAGGCAACTGAGCCTCAGGTCAGGGGCACAATGGGTAAGGAACTGGAATTGAAGGGCAGGACTGGCGGCTCCAGACCCTGTGTCCTTGCCCTCTACACCCTGTTTCCAAAGTCCACTCCTGCATCTGGCCCTTTCTGAAAAGTCTGAGCCCAAACCGGAAGCTGGCCTTGGGCTAGGGCTGGAGTGGCAGGCTGGGATCCTGAACCAGAAGGAGTCCTGCCAGCTCCCCAGTGCTGGGGTCTTCACATCCCAAGGCTGATACAGCCTTGGAGGTCATCTGGAGCTGCAACCTCCCAGGACAGATGGGGAAACCGAGGCAAAGAGTAGCGATGCACCATGCTCAGGATCATCCACTAGTAAGGCCTCAGTGTGAGGACTTTGACTCCATGTGCTCCCAACTCACTGATTCACAGAGGAGGAAACTGAGGCCTGGAGAGGGAGCGTGTCAAAAAGGCTACAAAGCTCATTAAGGTGGAGCTAGTGTTCACCATCAGGGCTATTTCCACTGCCCGGTTAGGCTCCCACTACTAGGGACAGACAGTGGTGGATAGAGACTCAGAAGCACAAGTAACGGGGCCACCCAGGTGGACAGAAACTCTGTACGCATTAAGCATCAATTCCCCATTCCCTCCCCCATTCCCCCTTCCCCAGCACACTTTCAAGTACACATGCTCATGCTGACACACCCATGGCGCCCTGTGGGACCCCACCCCTGGCCCAGGATCTGTAGGAGACACAGGTTGACTTACTTTCCCTCCCCTCCCCCTCCCCCCACCCCCACCTCAGCACCCAGCCGGGCAGCTCCACGCTGTGCTTAAAAAGGGCACTTAATTTTTCATTCTTAAATGCTGGGATGCTCTTGTCTTCCAGCTTCATCCAAACCCCTCAGTGGAGATGGATGGGGGCGCAGAACACAGTTATCAGAAAGATTAAGCCAGGACTTGTCATTTTTTTATATCGTGGAGCAGTCAGCCTGACGAGTGATGTCCTCCACTCCGCTGGGATGAGTCCAGAACCTTTAGTGCCAGTAGTAAAAAAGACTATAAAAAACACCATCGGAGAAAGGGTAATGATGAAATTTAACTGCTCCCAATCACACAGCTGGGGTCTGCTCACCGTAGAACCGGGGGTTTCGGCCACATCATCCTTTACTGCTGTGTCCTTGGGTCTGAGTTTAAGGTCCTTCCACTGAACCAGCACATTGTGTCCATTGCTAGGAGCCTGGGACCGCTGCCTGGGTCAGGACGACAGAGAGAGGGAGCAGACAGACTCGGTCCTGGGAGGCCGTGGGTCTGTGGGCCTGGTAAAGGGGTCATGGGGCTGGACAGCCTCCCACTCTGGGCAGGGAGAGCCCAGGGTTGGCTCAAATTTTACTTCCTTCCTCCTGTCTTCTTCCCTCCCTCCCTCCCTGTCTCTCTCTCCATCTCATTTTTATGGGCTGGGTACTGTGTTACATAAACACCACCCCAGACCTTTCACTGCTCTTAGGACACAGCTCCCCGCTTACCTAAGTTCTAGCCATACCCACAACCCCTCCCCACCCCTCCCCTTCATCCCACCTGAAGCTCCCAATGCACTTTCAATGTTGCATTGAAATCATTCAAAATAATTAGCTCTCTCTAGCCTCTGGGCTTTCACATAAGCTGTTCTCTCTATCTGGAACAGTTTTCCAGCAAGCTCCTACCAGTCAGCAGGTCTCAGCTGTAACTTCCTCCAGGAAGCCCTCTGTGCCATCCTCTAGGTCTGCATTGGGCTCCCTCACTAAGAGTTCCCACAGCTCCCTGCATTTCCCCTTCAAAGTACAGATCACTACAGGGTACTGGCTGTTGTTTAATTATATGTAAGGTACGTGAAGGCCCTTGTTGAGGACACTGCCTTGGTTCCAGGATTCAGCCGTGAACAAAACAGATAAAATCCCCAGCCTTCCCAGAGTTTATATTCCAGTGGAGGTGGATGACAAGGTCTGTCTGTCTGTCTTGTTCAATCTTCACAAACTTGGGAGTGCAATGTGTGGTTGAATTTGAGCCTCGTAGGACCTGGGAGGTGGGTGATAATCATCCTGACTGTTCAACCAAGGACCTTCAGGTTCACCCAGTTAGGGAATGGCAGGGCCCAGTTTCAAACCCAGGCCTGGTAGGCACCCAAGTTGGGGCTTCACCATGTGCCACACTGCCCCCACCTCGCTCACCCTGCTCCAGCCTCGCTGGCTGCCTTGCTGTCCCTTAGCAGGCCGGGCACACGCTCGCCTCTGAGCCTTGGCACATGCTGTTCCCTCTTCCCATTGATAGCACCAAGCTCACCCCCTCACCTCCTTCAAGTCTTTGCTCAAATGTTATCTTCTCATTAAAGTCTTCCCTGACACCCCCCCAATTCACACTCCTACCCCCACATATGCTCTGTGTCCAACCTATTTTGTTGTCTTCTACCCCAGCTAGAGTATTAGTTCCCTGAGGGCAGGGATCTTGTCTGTTCTGTTCACTGTCACATCTCCAGTGCCTATGATAGGTGCTTAGTAAATATTTGTTGGATGGGTGGATGGGTGGGTGGATGGATGGATACAAGAGACACAGAGCTGAATCAGCCTGAGTCCCCACCCTGAAAAGCCTTGAAGTCCAGCCAAGGGAGATGGATGTTGCCATGTGAGTGAGAGCCATGTTCTTTCTAACAGAGCATGTCCAGAAAAAGAGAAACCACTCCCAACACTCACTCCCTCCCCTCCTCAGGATGTTTCTCTCCCGATCCCACTCTCTCTGAACATACACAGGCCAACCGTGGACAGAGGGTGCCCCAACTGCTCAGGAAGAAGCACTGGGAGGGGAGCTGTGGGGCTGGGCGCTAAGGGCTGACCCCATCACAGCCAGCACAGGATCTCATTGGTTCTGGAGCAACCCCGGGGGTGCTGGGGAGAGGAAGGGTAACCAATGCCCAGGAAACAGAGCCCCAGCCCCAGCCCTGCAGCTCCTACAGTGCCTGCAAAGGGCATTCTCCAGGACCAAAGAGGCCCAAATGCCAGTCTAAGAGCCCACCCTCGACCATCCCCAGGGACCCTGGGCAAGTCACCTTCCCTCTGTGAGCCCCAGTGTTTTCTCTCCTATAAGGAGATGTGAACTACACAAATGGATCCAAACCTTTTCAGGCATGAGGAACTCCTTTAAAATTTTTTTTATTTAAATATCATACATATACAGAAAAGTGCACAAAAATTGCATAATGCAAGTAAACACGTTCATATAACCAGCACCATGATTAAGAAGTAAAACATTACCAGCTCCCCAAGAAGCCCCTTGTGCCCCTTCTGAGTCCCCACCTCCCCCAAATGTAAGGATTATCCTGATTTTTAACACTGTAGATTAGTGTTGCCTATTTCTCTAACCTGGAAGATCCCCTTTTTACCTCTACGCGATGTTCTTTGGGTTTGAGTGTCTGCGGTAGCCGGCCTCCAAGATAGCCGCCAGTGACCCTCACCTTCTGGAATGAGCCTCACAGCCCGGCAGTCATGCCTCCACGTTGTCCCCATCCCCCCTGAGGCAGGATGGTCTCTGCGACCAGTAGAATATGGCAGAGCGACGGTGTGTGTCTTCTGAGGTGAGGTCACAAAGGACATCGTGGCTTCTGAAAGGACATCGTGGCTTCTGCCTTGCTCTGTTGGAGCCCTGGCTCTGGGGAAGCCAACCACTGCGCCGGGCACCATCCTGTGGGGAGGTCCGTGGGGAAGAGCCAAGTGTCATCCCACCAAAGCCCCATGACTGCACCATCTTGGAAGCAGATTTCCAGCCCCAGTCAAGCCTTCAGATGGCTGCAGCCCACGCCGACCCACAACTGAGACATGAGAGACCTGAGCCACGACTGCTAGCCAAGCCACTCCTGAATTCCTGACCCACAAAAACTGTGGGAGATAAACAGGTTGTTGTTTTATGCTGCTAATTTGGGGCAATTTGTTACACAGCAATAGATAAGTAATACAATATACAACAATCGAGTAAACACCCAGTGAGCAAAACCTCCTTGGAATTCAGTAACCCTTTAAATGCATTCATTTTTTAGTGTTTAGTTTTAAATACTACCTTAATGGTATCTACTCAGACTTGAAATAAAGGCCTTCTTTTTGGTGCATGAGCGACTTGGTTCGGGCTGAGGACTCTGGGGTCCTTCCAGGGCCTGAGGACCCCAGCTCAGGGCCGGGGCAGATGGCTCCTGCTGACTCAGTTATCGCCAAGGCTCTTTTCATACTAAAATTCTGGAAGCAGGGACATTCAGGGCTCCGTCTCCCAGTCCTTGCCCCCTCCATCTTGTTGGGTTATTGAATGCGGCAGTGAGGATCCCAAGCTTTGGGGACAAGCAGACTGGTGTTCAAATTCTGGCTCCCTTTCCAGGTCTGCGTGACCTCCCACATGGAGCTGTGTTCCCCTGAATGTCATTTCTTCATCAGAAAATGAAGAGCCGATGCCTAGCTCATAGGGTGTTGTACATAGAGGAGATGAGATGTGCCTTGTGATCGTGGCACTTAGGAAATCCAGGTGAGATTGGAGATGGCAGCTACCACGATCATCGTACCCAGGCTGGCTAGGCACTCTCAGGGGAACTGGGGAACTCTCACCGTGCAACTATACTTCCTCCCAGCTCAGCTGTACCCCAACAATGACTTTGAAGGGTCAGGTGAACATATGGCCACAGGACAGAACCTGGTTGGAGATAGACCTGCTTCCCCTCCCTCGTTAGCATTGCCCGAGGCCCATGCTCTCCTTAGCAGAGGCCTGGATAACGAAGGCCACAGCCTATTAATTGCGGTGACAGTGATAAAGGAAGAGGGGGAGGCTGCTATTTGTCTTGCCTGTAACCTCTCGCATCATTCCAAGATGAATGAAAACTCATTTTCTGCTTTGATTTGGTCTAATTTCTCTGGGCCCCCTGGGCCTTGTTGGGGGAAGGGACTCCAAGACCCTGCTGAGATGGAATTAGGGGGAGCAGGGTCAGAGGTCACAGAGGGAGGAGGATGGGTTCCACTAGAGAATCAAGAACTTTGTTGGGGGGAGTGATTGGGGCATTCATTAATTAAGCACCAACTGTATGGGGCTTGCACAGATATTAGCTGACTGGATTTGCACACTAATCCTGCAAAGGAGAGAGTCTGCTTCCCATTTCACAGATGTGAGAGGGTTGTGGTGGGAGAAAGTGGCTTACACCAGGTCACACAGCTAGTAAGGGTCAAGGCCCAGCTCTGGCATGGAGGAGTCTACCCAGCACCATCACTGGCTTTTCCCCATCAACACTTTGCCTCCCACTGGGGGTGAATGAAGCACAGAGGGGAGATGACCATCAGAACCAGGGTGGGGGTGGGGTGAGGTGAATCTTTTTCTCCATCAAGGATAAAGGACTGACTGAGGCCCTTGTTAGAAGAGCTGTTTGCTCATTGGTAAGATGGAGCCAACAATCCCTGCCTCCTTGGGCCATGCTATTGCTGGAGAGAGACTGATGAGAATGTGTTTGAAGCTGCTTCACCCTGGTGCTTCTTCTTTTGTTTGTGGAAAGTGAGAAGGAAACCTGCAGCTGCCAGCACTTAGAGCAGATACACCCAGACCTGATTAACTAGCCTGGCCACTCGTGGCATGGCCTGGTCCCCTCCAAAGGTCCTGAGGTCCTATGAGGCCCAGAGAGTGGGAAGGGCCTAGGCCCAGTGACCTGCTAAGGTGGCCTGGGAGCCCCAGAAAGCTGTATGGACTGTGAAGAAGGTGTGAGATGCCCCAGCTCTAAGGCAGGTTCACAGTAGAAACTCAGTAAAATGGGTGGAACACACTCCATTCACCCTCCTTCTGGGGCTTTGGGGCAGGAGGAGGAGGTGCTGCCGCTGGAGGGAGGTTTAAGGCGGTGTAATGCAAGAAGAACAGAGCTGGCTCTGGAGCCAGCCTGCCTGGTGTGAATCCTGCCTCTGCCCCTGACTGCTGTGTGGCCTTGGGCAACTTGCTTCATCTCTCTGGGCCTCTATTCCCTTGTCTGTAAAATGGGGTCATAATAGCATCTCCTGCATATGAGTATTGGTTAACTTACGTGAAGCAGTTAGAGCAGTGCTAGATACGTGTGCCCTGGGGCCTGCGGCTAGGCTGGGAAAGGCAGGTCTGGGGTCGGGATGTGAGTGAGAAGTTCAGCAGCTGCCTCGACCTGTGCTCCGGGGAAACAATGTCCTCCCATCTGCCCCAGATCTGAATTGCAAATGGCTTTCCCTTCCCTACCACTCCAGCTCCAGCCACAGACAGCTGAACCCAAAGGAAGAGCGTGTCCCTGTGGGAGCTCCCCGTAGCCTTGCTCTGTCTCACGGAGTCTGCAGCTGGAGCCCTGAGACCAGGACCCCTTTCCAGTAGCCCGGGCGAGAGGAAACAAGATCCAGGTAGAACCACCTAGGCTGGCATTCAAGGCTTTCACAGCCTGGTCTCACCTTTTTTCACTGCTTCTGCAAGGAACCTCTCTCACACTCCCAATTCCCCATGGGTCCCGCTGAGGTCGTGCCCTGAGTGCTTACAAGAGCTAGGCCTGGGCACGGGGCTGCAGGGATCATCTAAGCTGTGTACTGCTGATAGTCCCGTTCTCCAGACGGAGGAACTGAGACTCAGAGAGGCTGCACAGCTAGCAGGTGGCAGAGCAGGGTGCCCAACCAGGCCCTGCGCACTCCAGAGCCCAGCTCTTAGCCACCACCCTAACTTTCCACAAGGCAGACCCTGCTCAAAACATATGGGGGAAATGAAGTCAGGGGGCCAGGAGCTGTAACAAAGGTCTTTCTATAGGAGGTCATTCCTTCACTTGCTGATCTGATATCCACCAACTATCCAGCATGGTGCGAGGCACTGGGCATTCAGAGATGATGATGATGACAACGACGACAATGACCACGACGATGATGATAACATCAGTGATAATAACATTAATGATAATAATAGTATGAAACAATTGCTGACATTTCCTGAGCTCCCACTATGTGCTTGGCACTGTGCTAGGTGGTGGGTATACAAAGTTCCAATCCTTATGATGGCCCTGCAGGTGGTTATTATCACCATTTTATAGGTGAGTCACCTGAGGCTCAGAGAGCCTGAGTGTCTGAAGCCACATGGATTTAAACATTGAACTCCAGCCTGTCTGCCTTGGAGTAATATTAGCAACAACAGTGATGACCCTGTCTGGCATTTATTGGGTGCTTTCTCCGCCAGCTAAGCACTCCAAATGACTAGGTAAGCTAGGAGGCATTATCATCCCATCTTACAGATGAGAAAACTGAGGCTTGGAAGTTAAGTAAACCACTCAAAGTAATACGTGGAGTACACTGTGCAGTCAGGATTTGAACTCAGGTTCACGAACCTCTGCACCTTCCATGTCACTGCACTGCCTCTCAAGGAGAGGACTGTCTAGAATGGGCAGTTTAAATACTAGGACTTTATTCCTTTCCTCCTTAATTGTTGCAGCAGCCTCCAACTGGGACCCCCTCTCTAGTATCTTCCCCTCCCTGAAATCTCCTCCAAGGGCCTGAACCCAGATGACCCCTTGAAACTCATTCCTGAGATGGGGGAGGGGGTGGAGGCGAGACAAGACGTTCTAGATTCATTCACCTGCTTCAAGGCTTGCTGGGAGTAGAAGGCCTGGCCTTAGCTTCTTCTTAGATAATCATGGGGAATGTTCACCATCAGCTGCCTCCAGCTGATGGGTTAAAAAAAAACCTGAGTTCAAATCCTGGTCCCACCACTCCCCATGGGACTTAGACATGCTGCTCATGTCCTCATCTGTATTAGTCAGGGTTCTCTAGGGAAGCAGAGCTAACAGGAGATATCTGTAAATATTATGAGATTTTATAAAAGTGTCTCACACAACCGTGGGGATGCCCAAGTCCAAATTCCATAGGGCAGCCTGAAAGCTGGCAACTCCAATTAAGGTTTTCGATGAATTCACCAAGAGAAGCAGTCTGGCTGGCGTAGAGATGAAAATTCTCTCTTTTGACTGCTGAAATCATCACATTTCCTTTTGAAGCCTTCAACTGATTGGATGAAACATCTCTCATTGCTGAAGAAACTCTCCTTGGTTGATTGTAGATGAAATCAGTCATAAATGCAATCAACTTACTGATGATTTAAGTCCACGAAATGTCCTCACAGTAACAGGCCAGTGCTTGCTTGACCAGACAACTGGGCACCATTACCTGGCCAAGTTGACACGTGAAACTGACCACCACATCATCTGCAAAATGGGAAAATACTACCCAACTCACAAGATTGTCATGAGAATTCCTGGAAAATTCCTTATTGGGTAGGACTGATGCTTTCTAACATGAGAATGGGCCTCCTGCCCTCCCCTTTCCCCTCCACCCCTCCAGGCCCTCTGTCTCTCTGAGACTCATCCACTTCTGTTATGAGTTCATGCTGGATTTTTTTTCTTCCACCAAGTCGTGAGTCAGGACATACCACAGACACTTGGGGTTTCAAGTAAAGGGAGGGTCTGAGACAGAGCAAGAGCGGCTTCAAGAAGGGAGACCCGCTGAGAAGATAAGCAGAGATGTCAGTGTGAGAGAGAGCAGAGAAGAAAGAGGAAGCGGAAGGAAGAAAAGAGGAGAAGGGAAGGAAAGGAAACCGGGTAAAACACGAACAGAACCAAAAGACGGAGACACTAAGGGATGCAATAGAGACAGGACAGAGACCAATCAGAGAAAGAGAGAAGCAGCAGAAGCTCGCAATCACAGAGAAAAGTGGACCGGAAGAGAAGGGCCCCTCAGCCAGGCAGGCAAAGACAGACAAACCTACACCCCTTACCCCCGGCTGAGCAAGGCTTTCGACTCAAGTGTTCTGCTGCTGAGGAAGAAAAGCCTCTTCTCCCACATTCAAATGAATTTGATATTCAATCAATGAAGATTAACTTGCCCAAGGTAAGGGAGTTTTTACATCCATAAGGAAGTCAAATATGATTATGCAGATGAGAAAATTATCCTGAGACGAGGAGCATCTCAAATATGATAATCATGTGAAAGGGTGGGTTCCCGCACTGATCAGCGTATCTGCAAGACCAGACGAGATGGAGGAGGTGGGGATGAGTGGAGGTGTCCGGAGATGGGCAATTGGGATGCACTGCCCAGGTATCCTGCTCTGAGACGTTGGTCGGAGATGTCTGGTTCCTAATTTCCTTTACTGGAAAAGAGGACACTCAGCCTAGGTCAGTGAGGACCTTCACTAGAGTTTTGATCCTGCTGTGTCCACTGACATTCCCTGGACCTCAGCTCACTTATCTCTCAAATGAGAGCATGTTCCGGAGCACTTTAATGTGAGTATGATCTCAGGAGATCCTCCAGCGGTGCAGTCTGATTCATGGGGTCTGTAGTGAGACTCCATGGTCCCATCGAGCTCCCAGGTGAGGCCAAGTCCCCACTTTAGCAGGCCTTGCTCAGTGGTGCTCAGCTCTGGTTGCACGTTAAAGTCACCTGGGAAGTGTTCAAAAACTACCAGAACCAGGCCCCACCCAAGACCAATTAAATTAGAATCTCTGAGAGAAGGGCCTGGGTGCTGGTAGTTTTTTAAAGTTCACCAGATGATGCTAATGTGGAGTCAAGGCTGCAAACCTCTGGCCTGAGTGATGTCTGGGTTCCTGAAAAGTCCATGGATCTACTCCTAGTCTCCAGGGGGCCTCAGGCCAAGGATTCCCAGGCCTGCTGGGGAGTCGTGATGGCAACTACTAAATACAGCTCTCATGTATTAATTATCTGCTAGGACCTAAGTTCTGCATATATATTCTCTCCAACCCTTACAGTGGAGATATTATTGTCTCAATTTGATAGATGTGGAAACTGGGCTCAGAGAGGCAGAGTGATTTGCCCCAAATCACACAGCTCATAGGTTGCAGAGTCAGAATTTGAACCCAGCTTGCTCTGCTCCTTAAAGCCCATGTTGTTTCCACTCTAGCGTTTGCCTTCCACTCACTGAGGAGAGAGACGAGGATGCAACCAAGGCTAGGCCCTGGGCCCTAAGGCCTGGCTGAGCTAGGAGTTCCCACCCTGCCAGCTACAGCTGAGGTGGGCCAGCCCTGGGTGGCCAGGTGGCCGGGAGGAGTAAGGGCTTGGAAGTCAAACAGCCCAGGCTTCAAATCCCATCTCTTATGAGTTGCTTGACTTTGAGCCAGTTATCTGCTTTCTCTGAGTGTCAGACAGCCCCCTTCTTAGCCAAACAGGGGTGATAAGAACAACCTCCCAGCATTGCGGAGAGAAGGCGACAAGGGCAAGTATCTTCAGTGTGGCACACAGTGGTTGCACAGACAAAGTTCATGTCCCCCTTTCAAGGGTGTGGAGCTTGGCTGAGCTGAGGTCAAAGATTCTAGGAGTCAAGACTTCACACCTGCCCTCAGAAGCC
>PVKY010006199.1:0-16307 GCA_004027775.1 Bradypus variegatus
GGGGGGAGGAGGGAAAACTGAGAACTATGTGCAGGGGCCAGGGCCCACTCGGGGTCTCTCAGGCCATCCCCACAGCTCTTCACCCCACTACTTTATAAGTTATGTGAGCCCCTCCCGCTGCTCTTCTCCCCAAGGGGTAAATGCTCCTCCATCTCCTCCAGAGTCTCACATGTGGGGCCGATTGCAGGCTTCCTTTCTCCCTGGCAAAACCCAGCAGCCCCTCTCATCCTTTCTGCTTTCTTGTTTGTCTTGGGAACCCGTGGTTTCTGCTGGGGGATGGTGAGGTGCCCAAGATGCAAATACACTCGTGTGGCTCAGAGGTGCTGTCCTTAGGGGGAGGGCCTGGAATGCCACGGAGGCAGCCACCTCTGTAGTGACCTTGACAGCAGCAGGGTGGGTCGGTCAGACTCTTCCCGCTGCCTGGTGGAAGGACAAATGGACACACGCTTCCCAGACCCTGGAGAGCGGGTCTGCGGAGGATGCCGCCCCCGTGTGGGCTCTGCCACGGAGCCTCCTGGAGTAAGATCCTGGACTGGTTTTAGTGACATTCATCTCCTCGTTCAGTTAGTCACTAAACCCACGTGTCCTGTTGGGCCCCCAACTAGGCCCGGGGACCCCAGCCAGGGAGGATTCTGGGATAAGATGGGGCCAGCACTGGACCCCCAAGTCCCAGGCTTGCACTGCAGTGACACCCAGACCCCCATGAGGTTCCCATAATTGACCACTGTTGACCCCAAAGCGGCAATTTCTTGGGGGCTGACCTGTAGGCCCCGCCCCTTACCCTGTCCCGAGCCCTGGCAGGCCCGGGGTTCTGTTGGGGACTTGGAGTGTGTGTTATGAGTGAGGCTCCAGGCGTCTAACGGGAGGCTGACGCCCACTGGCCCTGCTGACCCTCTTTTTTGGCAGGGCTGGCCGACGTGCCGAGGCCACGGCACAACCTGCCTGGCCCACAGAGCGGTGGGAGGCCCAGTAGGAAGGTGGCGGCCCTGCATCTCACCCCGCGGGGCGGCCCATTCCCTGGGCTCTTTCGGGCGCAGATGCCAGATGCTGTCCCCGGGACTGCAGCTTCTCAGCGCTGCCCAGCCAGTCCCTCTGCAGCCTGCCTGTGGCTGGACGTGGAAGGGTTGGCAGGAGGGGCCGCAGCACCCTGCCTGGGACTTCTGTTTATTCTGATTAAATGTGTTTTGCAAAATGGGCTTGTCTTGGGTGTCTGTGCCGCAGGATCCAGTGGGACCCCATCCCCCACGCCCCCAGCCCACCCTGTGCTTCCTTGGCCGGCTGCGTCGTCACTTCCTCTGGCTCGTCCAAGTGGCTCCCCTCGCCAGGCTGGCCGCAGTGCAGACGGCAGGGTCTGGAGTGAGCCGAGGCTCTGGGCACGAGTGCTGCTGGTGGAGCTGGGTGGGCAGGCTGGGGAGTGCGGGACTGACCTTGGAGTCTGAACCAAATCTGTCCAGACCTCTTGGAGATACTTTGGATTTGGTTCCAGACCGTGGCAATAAAGCAGGTCTGGTTTCCCAATGCATACAGAAGTTACATTTACACTCTACTGTTGACTATTAAGTGTGCAAGCACACAATGTCTAAAAAACAATGTACACATTTGCTGAAACGTGACAGACACGAGGTGAGCATGTGCTGATGGAAGAATGGGGTCGATGAACTGGCTTGACGCTGGGTTGCCACAAGCCTTCAATGTGTAAAAAATGTGCTCAACTGTGCAGCGTGAGAAAGCAAAACTTGCTAACACGGGGTGTGCCTGTGGTCGCTGACGTTTTTCAGGAGGATTGACTTTTGGCAGCACCATCAGAGCTAAGATTCCGCGAACCTGCTCCGCCTGCCTCAGTGACTGCAGGTTGGGATGGGAGGCTGATGTCAGAGAAGTGAAAGAACTTGCCACGGTGCCTCTGGGAGTTCCCATGGGACCCCGAGACCCTCTGGGTGGTGTCCTTCCCCGCATGTGGTGCTGGGTGGCAAATAGCTGGGCCGTGGGCCTTCCTCCACGGGGCTCCGGGCCTGGCACACAGCAGAGGCTGTGCTTGGCCACACACTAACCATAGTTGCTACAGGAGACCACACCGAAGGCTTGAAGGAGCAAGGTCTTCCTGGGTCACTGCTTCTCGAACTTGGCTGCAGAAGGGAACCCTGAGGCATTGCCTGGGTGCCACCCCCAGAGAGCCTGATCTAACTGGTTTGGGGTGTGCCCTGGACGCTGAGATTTAAACCACTTCCACAACACTGTAACCTGCAGCCAAGGCCGAGAGGTACAGCTCCTGCCTCCTTGCCATGTCCAGCATCTGGTAAGACACAAATGCAGTCACTGAAGCCTGAGCCCCCAACTCCCCCACCGCGTGCTCTGGTTCTTACGACAATGACTGAGGTGGCAGCAGACTCAGGCCCCCATTCGGGGAGAGGCGCATGAGGCAGACCCGCAGCCTTTCCACTGGGAAACACTGATAGGCAAAGCTCAGAGACCAACTGCATGTTTCCATCGTGACTCCTGGGCAGGTTTTCCTTTCTCCACCTTGATTATAGTTTTCCTGGAAAGAATCCTGAAATGCTCTCTTGCCACCTGATGGGCTCAGCTCCGGCGTGTCTCAGATCTGGTCAGCCACGTTGCTAGGATCAGGGTTTGCCTCTTGCCGCCCTGCCCACCGCCATTCTCTGCACATCTTCCCCAGCACACAGTCCCTGCCCTTCACAATCACTCCAGGTGTTGACAGAACAGTTAAAAAAAGTCAGCCTGGGACCTGCCCGTGTGCTCCATCGAGAACCTTCCTGCTCCCTCTTACCGCCAGAATCACAGGACCCACAGTGAGGAACAGAGGCGCTTGCTCCGGTCTCTGCCCACGCTCTCGTCCCCACCTGTCCCCTGCTCTCCCCATTTCCCTATCGGGCTTCCCTGGCCCAGGACCAATGCTGCCTCTCCCGTGAAGCCTGCTGCGACCTTGGATGTTCTTGAGGCCTTGACGTGTTGTCCCGGGGAGCAGCCCTTTGACACCTGCTCCCCCATGTGATGGGACGGCGGGCGCATGGAGAGGCTGGAGGGCCGATGCTGCGGGGGCTGCCACACTGAGTCCTCCTGGGTAGGATTTCAAGTGCACTTCGACAGTCCAATTCCTGGTTCCATTCTTCCTACTAGTCTTTACTTTCTCTTCTTGATTGCAGCAGCTCATTCCATGCTTTTCTTCTCAGTTTTCCAAAAGGTTGAGCCAGTTCACCAACTTTCCTGGGAGCAGGGGGCAATCTGTGGCACGGGGGTCCCATTCCCATTCCTCGGCAGAAATGGAACAAGCCCAGAGAGTGGGGGTCCCTTGACTGCCAAGGGGGTTGAGACAAACAACTGAGCAGGAGCCACAAAGGACATTTTAATTTGTCTTCCAGAGACTGTCTTTGTTATGCTGACAGCACGGATATGCTGCCATTTAATTTACTGAAGGTCCTGGCATGAGTTCTAGGGATGAATCTGAGAACAGACATGGCTTTTCTGATTTCTAAATGCAATCTGAAATCCTGTGGTGATGCTGCTTCATTCAGCACCAGAAGTCTCACTATGTACAAGATGCTCTGTAGGTGTTAGCTGAGCCTCTTTGAGAAAAATGCCTGGGAGTCACCAAAGGCCCTCATCAATATAACTGATGCCCAAACTGAGTTACAGGTGGGAGTGGGCAGAGGTAAGGGAACTGGGCTGCAGGTGGGTGCCCGGCCAGCACCTCAGCTGCCAACACCAAGACCACACTGGTCATCAGATGGGACAGACGCAGGCAGGGGGCTTGGAGGTAGGGAGCCTGCCAGCTCTATTGCATCTCCAAATGTTAACAAATGATAAAGGATAACTACAAGTCAAACAACTGCAATTCTGAGTTTAACATGTAAACCCTAAGGCCATTCTAAAAGGAGATGGGGCATTTGTTATATAGGACAGGACGACTTTCCCAGTTTCAGTATACAAAGTGAAAATCGATGATATACAGCTTTGAAAAATAAAAAACACATTTATTTGAACAGCCAAGAAAAAAATTGCAGTTTATTAAGATTCAACAAAGCATTGTACTTTTGAAAGCCAACTTTCGGTGCATGTTCTTTGACAATCACATTCTATGAGGAAAAACATTAAAATCCACAAACTTTTTTTTTTTTTTTTTAATCTCAGAGTTTACAGACATCTTTAATTCAAAATAAAAGTCCAGGAAAAAAAGAAACCCAACAAAAAACTGAAACAAAACCCCAAAACAACACATTTACTTCCATCCCCAATTTTAAAATATCAGGAGTTTTCTACAATTCGATGCTCAATGGCAGCATGGAAAGCTGTATGCCGGGGTGCACACACACGCGCACACACACGTACATGCACGTATATTTGATTTACATATGCAGGTATGTATTCATCAAATATAGAGAATGCATGTAACGGCAATGAGATGCAATAACTCTGAGGAAGGTTTGTTTAGCTAAACACACAACTAAACCTTGAGAACAAAAGTCTTGAACCCAGTTTGTGCATAGTTCATGATCCTCTATAAAACCAGCTTTTGTTGATCTGCAATCTTGCAGGCCCTCTTTTTTTTAATTTTTATTTTTTTTGTTTTTTTGTTTTTATTTTGTTTTGAGAAAACCATTAAAAAGCTAATTAAAAAAAATGTAATGCACAAGTTTCCTGATCAAGCAGGCAGGGAGCACAATGTTCCTATATTTTTTTAAAACATACTTCAAGGTATGTTATTCCATTGTCTTTCTTCCTTTCAAAACAATCAAAACATTGATCATTTTTAAAACATAAAGCAATTTTTAATATATAAAGCACTCTTCAAACATCTATTTCTTTTGAGTCCATTATTTGGTAAATATGTAACTGCTACACATTAGAGATTAAGTATTTTTCTTCTTTGCTTTTTTTTTTCTTTTTTCTCTTTTCTTTATTATTATTATTATTATTTTTTTGTTTTTGTTTTTTTTTTTTTGTAACATCTTCAGTGCTAGGAGTCGGGTTTAGAAATACATGAAATGGTGTGGGGCTGCCCCTCGGGAACCCTGGCTTTCCTGAGCGCGCCCGGCATGTGCAAGACAGTGGCCACCGCGTCCCGCCTCTGACGAGGAGCAGAACCCGTGATAGGAGAGTCCACGGCGATGGCCGGAGTAGGGGACACAACACTGTTCAATCCCAGAGCTCTGAAGTCGCGTTTCTGCATTCTGAAAATAGGTTTCTTTACGACGGAAGTCTTTTTTTTTTTTTTTTTTAATTCCTTTTTAAAATTTTTTTATTTTAAAGTTTGAAAGAGAAAAAAAAAGGTCTGTAAACAGGTGGGAGCCCAAACCACAGGCTCCTCCAAAAGCAGTCGCCGCCCGTGTCCAAGTGCTCGCTTCCGTGCTTTCCACGGAACCGTCCGTCCTTTACACATATCTATGGCCACAGTTCAACAACAGTTTTTTTTTTTTTAACTTTATATTCCAGATGGAAAAATGGTGCAATACTCTGGTAATAATTTTCTTGCATTAGTCCACAATAAAAAGCTGCTAAAGGTAGGTATACATATTATTTCTCCAGAGATATACATTGTAATTTTCAAACGCAATAACAGAGTCCTTGAGTAAACATTTACACGTGAATCGTCCCACACCCTGCCCTGTGAATTCTCTTGAACATACAGGAGGGCTGGACACTCAGTGCAAAGTTAGAAGCTAATAATGACAACAATTAAACCTTGGACCAATGCGCCAAAAAAAAAAGCATATACTGAATAAAAGGGAAAACCCACAGTTAAATCCCTCACACGCTTTCAAACACAAACACAGGAAGTGCGCGTACGCACGCGCACACACACACACACACACCTGTGCCAACACACACACACATAGGCTATGAACTCAGACACGTTTCCTCGAGCCTGCTTCTGGGGACTGATGTCAACTGGAAGTGTTCACATTTCATTATTGGCCTGCTGGATTCAAGTATTTGCATGTTTGATATGTCTTTTTTTTTTTTTTAAACGTTTAAAAAATATTTTTTGGGATAAAAAAACGACATGGAAAAGTAATGGAGCGAGGGTGATGTGCATAGGCGGATGGGTGGGGGCGGGGCGCGGCCGACGCGGGCCCCTGATTTCCGGGGCTGCCGGGCCTCTGCGAGTGAGGGCGCATAATCCTCACAGGCTCACGCATCGGCTTCCCCGGCTCCTGCCCCCCCTTGACCAAATAACCCTTTCCAGCCCACAATCTGAAAAGTGCCCTTCATGATAGAACTAGTCTAAGCAGCTTTTATACTTAAAAAAATCAAGACGACAACACGCCATACAAACCGAAAACAACACGAAATAAAAAGCTATGAAAGAAATCCTGTCGTTAGCGTGTGACACTGACCGGACGCAGCCCGCACTGCTTCAGGAACAGTTCGCAAGGGCTGTGGCCGCGGCTCGCCGTCAGTCCGGGACGAGGTACTCGGCTGGAAAGGGCCGCACGTTCTCTTCCGAGTGCTGATGATTGTGGCTCCCCAGAGGGCCCTTCGGCCCCTAGAGGGACTCCCCGCTGAGCAGGTCGCCAGGGAGCAGAGTATTGAGGGGGGTTGGGCTCCCCATCACCCTGCCGTCGTCGGTGCTGGGCGGGCCCCACAGGCTGCTCGAGTACTGGGGCCCCCCGCCCCACAGCAGGTCGCTGCCCCCCTTGCTGCCCAGGCATGGGGCAGTCCAGTGTCCGGCATCGCCCCGCACCAGGCCGTGCGAGCCACCGGAGGCGCCGAGCCGTGCCTGGCTGGTCCCGGGGCTGGGCTGCCAGCTGGAGGTGGGGGGCAGCGCTTGGCCCTGGGCCAAGAAACGGTTCACTTCTTCCTCGCCGGCAAACTCGGCCAGGATGGTAGTGTTTCCCAGAACACACCTGCAATGGAGACACAGCGTGTGAGCGGGCCCCGCGCTACCCTTCTTTCCCTGTTTTTTAGTGCAGTTCCCACTTCAGCATTGCCAAGCCAAACCGAGCCCTGGAGTTGTTTCCTCTCTTGGACTCGACCTGGCTCCAGCAGCAGCTGCCCTGCTTTGGGTCTGGGGCGCTGGTTAAGGAAGGGTGCAAACACACCACTATCTGGAGGCTGCTGAGGGCTGGTGTAACTGACACCCTGGGCTCTGGCAGGGCATTCAAGACAGAAAGGACATCTCTAACTCCCGGCTCCTGATTGGTGCATGCAGTGGTACCAGGTTTCCACACACATCTCCTTAACAATATCCCTGACTTGGGAGAAGAGGAGCTGGCGATAAGGAGCGCCCAGCAGGGAGAACACAACACTCCCTGTGCTTTATCTGGGGAGGAATGTGTCTTTTTTTTTTTTTTTTTTTTTAACAAATGGGTGGATATTTAATTTCCTTGGAAAGCCTTTCCCAAGTTGGGGTTGTAAGCACAGCAATTTGCCAGCAGAGGAAATCAGCCCTCCCCAAGCTTGGCTGGGGCCACAGCCACTGGGCAGCACGGGAGAGGTGCGGGGGAGGCGTACATGTGCAGAGACTTCTGGGCCTTGGCTGCCTCCTCCTTGGAGCTATAGCGGACCACCGCGTTCCCTTGAGTCAGGTTCAGGTGGAATGTGATGAGAGGACCATGCTGCAAACACAACGTCCGCAGAGTAGAACCATCAATCTGAGAAAAGGAAGCAGGAAGGCAGTAATGAGTTTTTCTCTCATTTCTTTTACTATTTACTTCAAAAAAAAGAAAAGAAAAGAAAAATGCATGAAATCTGGATGCACTAGCAACTGGAAAAATGACTTTATGATATGAAGATTTCATATCTCTGTGGCCATGAAATTTTTAAAATCAAGAATATTTTACAATTATATTCTATGAGTTAAGCTAATCAGAGAGGCTTGAGTTCCTCACAGAGGGCATCACACATAGCCTTTGGTTTGCAAAAGCTGCAGCAGGGCTGGCTGTGGCCGCAGGCCCAGGGAAGGGAGCAAAGACAGGCCCCTGGGCCCCAGGGTCTGATAACCCACTCAATACTGAACGAGTTCAGTTACAAGGAAAGCAACTCCATTTACAAGGTGTCCAAAGTAAAAATCCCCTGGGAATTTGGTTAAGTGACGCCCCAGCCCTCTGGGCCCCTCACCCATGGCCCACAGCTCCTGTCCTCTTATGCTTGCTAGTCATGCTTGGGACCCTGCTGGCCGAATGGCAGTGACCTGCCTCACAGTGATGCCGAGGCAGGTGGGTGGGGGTGTACCCCCACCCCCACCCCCACCCCCACCATGCTGGTGCAGTTACCTGGGGCGTGAGGTTACGAAGAACGAGCCAGCTGCTTGTCCTTCCTGAGGTGTCAGTACTCCAGGCAGAACCTGCACAACAAGTCCAGGGGAAGAAGTCAGTCCTCGGGACCACATGCCAGTCCCCCAGCTGGTGCTCAACATGTTTCCAACCTCACCCAGACCTCATGCCCACATGGACTGTCCCTGCGGGCTCTGACAGCTCTCCTCAGTCCCCAAAGGGCCATCCTGTCTTCAGATAACCACACCTCACAATCCCTGCAGACCCAGTTTGTCCCAGAGCCTGAGCTTCTGCCCATTCCCCACTAGTCAAGGGACCTGTGCTGCTGTGTGGGCTGGGAGGGACAGGCCTGATGGCAGACACATGGACATCACCTGGAAGTTCTGGTGTTTGCCTCTGCCTGCTCCCCCCCCATTTACAATCAATGCTCCAGAATTCTACTTGTTAAAACAAAACAAACACTGCTATTTAAAGGTGAAGACAATTATTTTCAAATTACCTACAGCTGACTTAAATCTTCAATTTCTTAAATTACTAGTAATTTTTTTTTCATGCCTTAAGGTTTGGCGTCTGACACTCGACGGGAGCCTACTGGGGTGTGATATCACAAGAGTAGTGGATTCCAAACCAATGGGCTAGTTACTTATTTACTTGCTTGGTCTGGAAAGCACTGTGTTTGAATGACATCTTGTGGAGAAGCAAATATAACAAGTAGAAATTGAGACACTTTTGTGGTTGTTGGGGGTGTGGGGACTGGAGCTTAGAACCGACTGCCTGGGGGCCTCTCTGTGGGCTCTGTGCATCAGCAGCCCCTCGGAGGCTGGAACCCTGAGAGCTGGAGGTCTAGGCTTGCGTGGCCAAAGCCCAGAAAATCTAGGGGGCTCTGGCCCCTCCTACCACCCCCCCAAATATCCAGATTGGAGGTGGGGGTCCTAACAAAGGAGCTGTGCAGGACAAATAATAAAGATAGCCCCCCAAACAGGAAAGCAGAGCAGCCAGGCAAGAAAAGGAAGTGGTACATACCCGAGGAGTAAGAGCTGGCCCAGCCAAGGGGGCTGGCCCCCCAGGTGGAGGAAGGCTTGGGGGTAGTCAGCCCGGGAGGTGGCCTCGTGGGTGCTGTGGTGCTCCTGGGCACCTTCCACAGCTCATGAGACAGAGCGGCCTGTGTGTGGGCGGCAGGGCCAGAGGACCACGTGGACTTGATGTCTGACAGTTTACCTACAAAGGCAGAGAAACAGAGTGTTTGCACTCGTGCCAAGCCAGAGGAGCCACTGTGTGTGGGAGAATCAGGTCAAGCCTCCAGTGGGCTGGGGAGGGTGCTCCGGACCCAGCAGACTGCTGTGGCCAAGAAGAGCCGTGAGGGCCAGTGCCCTGAGGCGAGGGGGATCTGGGGTAGGCTTTGCCCGCACTTCCGATACTTGCTCCATCAATTGGCTAGCTGAACCAGACACGAATTTGCCATGGAGGAAATAGCATTTTTATAGGTCAACATTGAAGCTAACTTATCAACCTACTCTGTGGGGACACATCTTTAAATGTAATACACCAGTCAAGGCAAAAAGGCATCACACAGACCACTCCTGCCCGCAGTTCCTGACACCCAGTCCCCTTCCACGTGGGCTGCCACCCCCATGGGTACACCCTCCTCTTCCTGAGCTTTCTGTGCAGGCCAAGGTGGAGAACCAAGCTGGCCCCGACATGCCGAGGGATGAGCAGCCCAGGGTCCTGGCACTTTGCTGGGGGAAGCTCTGTCCTAAGCTGTTTGGGAGAAACACCCAACAGCGGTAGCCACCCTGCACCTGAGGTCACGCAGACGCCGTGCAGAGCCCTGCCACCGCTAGCGCTCAGCAGTCAGCACAGGTGGGAGCTCCACGCACACCCGCGGGAGTGAGTCCTCCAGCCCTGACCCGCAGAGGAGGGATCGATCGGCTGCTGAAACCCACAGCAACCTCACAACAAATGGACGCTGGTATCAGAAAAAGGTGTCACTGGCTAGAA
The DNA here is from genome assembly GCA_004027775.1 of Bradypus variegatus. NCBI lineage: Eukaryota > Metazoa > Chordata > Mammalia > Pilosa > Bradypodidae > Bradypus > Bradypus variegatus. Next base: position 10,233 of record PVKY010006199.1, read on the forward strand.
AAACGAAAAATGCCACAAAAAGCTGCCTTAGATGTAGGGAAGACAGTTTCATCCGCCCCTTCTCTTTAGCTAAGTGATTATAGATTAAAGGCCTAAATACATCCCCCCTTTAAAAAATAATCCAGAAACTCTCTGTTCTCTCTCTTTTTTGTATTAAGATGCTAAACTACATCAAAACTACCTTCTGGATTATGAAAACTGAATCTTTATATAATTTTCTTTTTCTTAGTTGCTAGGTTATTAGAATAGCTGGAAGAAAAGAATTGGAATGGTGGAACTGTAACCCATAGCATACTTTGAAATTCATTCCATAGCTACTTGTCAAATTGTAATTTAAAGCTATACCTTTTTATATATAGGTTATATTTCACAATAAGGAAATAACTAAAACCATGGTACTATAACTCATAACAACTTTGGAAATTTCTTATATACCTACTTGTTAAATCATGTTTTGAAATATATTACCTTTGTGTATATATATTTTGTAATAAGGAAATCACTGAAACTGTGGAACTGTAACCTTTAATTTTTAAAATTTGCTAACTACTTGTTAAATTGCATTCGGAAAGTTATCACTTGTATGTATATATATTATATTCAACAATTAAAAAATACAATTAAAAAACTGTTTTCTGTTTTTTTTTGTTTTTTTTTTTGATACCCTACATACTGGTATTAAGAGTTACTATGGCATTCTTCCAGTGGTTTAAAAAAAAAATCTGGATGAGGTTTGAGGGAATATAGAAATACATTTTAAGATATTCCTAAACAATAAACCCTCCTGAATCAAGTTCTATCTATTCACAAATCTACTGCACATTTGCTTGGGTGAGGGTACATCTATGCCCACATCTCTTCTTATCCTCGACTTGAATTCTTTACATTGAAATTCTCCTAATGTTCCCAGGAAAATTCTTAAATCTCCTCTAAGCCTGAAAGAAATGATTACTGGAAGTATTTCAGACAATGCATTTCTCTGAGAATGGAAAGCAGTCACACTTGGGTGCTGGGATGAATGGGACCCACTACTGTTTCCTTCAACCTTTACAGCAAACTCAAGTAACAGCAAATTCTGAGCAGCTGCCTGCCTCTGAGTTCTTAAATGCTGGACAGCCCCTGTTTTGAAGCCATGGGGGTGGACAGCAGAGGTGAGAGCAGCCTGTTTAGCCAATTGCCCTGTGCTGGGCAGGTAATACCAAGTGCGATCTCCAGGCTAACCCTACGGAGGCGAGTTTCCCACTCCTGGCCTGTATGTAGGGAAAGGGAAGTGCCCAAGTCCCACAGTTTCCAGGGCAAGGCCCTGCCCATCTCCATCACATCATATGGTCTCCCAGCTCCAGGGGGAAGGAACGGACCAACAAGAAGAGCTAGGGCCTGTCAAAGTTTTGTTCGGGGAGCGAAAAAAAATGCTACCTGCACATCACGAGGCCAGGTGCCTACCTGCAATGCTGCTCAAAGAGCTGCTGTAGCCGGAGGCACTGAGCGGCCAGGCACTGGAGGAAGGCAGCATGGCACTCTGAGATGATGGTGGGGAGGACCCTGCAGAACCAAACAGGGCACTAAGAAAGGGGCAGCAGGTGGGTGGGGCTCGCAGACCTAACTGGGAGGCTGAGAACTTTAAAACCAAGAGTGAATCTCCTCCTGAGCTGTGTTTTTGGGTAGATGGCTGAGAGTGAAAGCGTGGTGTGGTCAAGACCACAGCAAGGGAGAGAAGCCACAGGCAGGCCACCTGCTCTGAGTGCTCGCGGAGGGGCCAAGACCAGGAAACACAGCAGCTCTTCCGAGACAGGCCCAAGTTATGAGAGAAGAGAAGGATCATGGACGGTTTAAAACCTCATGTCAGGGTTGAAGGAATCACACTGATTTCCCCTTCCAAGTAGGATAAAAATAGAACCATAGGGCAGTCCCAACCTTTTTGCACCTCAAACAATACCCACAAGTCAAAAAACAAAACAAAACTACTAGCCTATGAATTTTGCCATAAAAATACCTACGCTTTTCCTAGCTCAAAATATCTCCACCTCTCAGGTATGCCACTATCCCTCAACCCTGTTCCTCTTTTGTAATGCAGCGATAGTGAAGAGAAACCCGTCCTAACTGCAGGGACCTGCAGTTTTCCATTAACCAAAGCCTCCCTATGCACTGGAAGGGACGGAGTGGCTTGCAACCATCCTTAAGATGCCTCGGATTCCTTTAAAAAGGCTCAGCTCATGTTGCTGCTTCGTTTGGGTTTTAATGCCACTCTTTAGAATTCTCTAGAGAAAGCAAGAAGCTGGGGACGAAGAACAAGGAAGATGCTGTGGTGACGTGGGACGGAATCTGAGCTCTTCGGCTTGGAATGTTTCTCTGCCAGTGAGTGTGAGTCGGCCGGGAGAGGGGGCACAGGGCATGGCCTGGCTGTTGCATTTACTACCACAAACAGGATCCAATGGTCCCCCCAAACATGGCATCCCACATGCAGGGTCCACCAGGGCTGTGGGCTGACCAACCTGGGGTATCCTTCACACAGATCATAAGGCACAGGCACCTCCTGGAGCCCTCAGGGCACAACCTGCTCAGCTGTTTGCAGTTGACCTGCTGTAAGCAAGTTCTTTAGAATGAGAGTGCCAAGTTGATGAAAATTAAAATTTATTTGTTATCTATAGGTCTTCAATTTTAAGAGAAAGATGACAACTCTACTGACATCCTAAACCATGTTCTTACATTTACTAACAAAATGTAATCCATCCAAGATCCTAAGATTACAGACTCTTTAACCCTGTGTGGTACTTTTATAATTAACAAGAGGGCACTTAGATTTTAGCAGTGGAATTTGTCCCATTAAATTACAGGGCATTTTCCTTTCTAGATGAAACACAGAACAAATATGCTATAAGACGGCTTGGCTGCACCACTCTGGTTAATATTCACTTCACTGTAAAAGCCATTCAAACAAATACTGGGCTAATGTAAAATTTTAATTTCAAATCAGAGCTTAATACCAATGGCAACACATTAAAAAAAAAAACAAAAACAAACTGTAAATAGAAAAAATCACAACCAATATTCTCAATAAAAGAAAACAGAAAATTCCATTATGAAAATACATAAACCAAATAAGCCAATATCAAGAGAACTGTGACTATGTCTCACTTTTTGTCCTTCTGGGCATGCTTTTTTCTCTCTCTGTAACCTAGGATTACACCAGACAGGCTCTGTCCTAAGCCCACCTCAGGCTCTGTGTGGTGAGGGTATGAGACGTCACCCTGGAGAGAAAGGTGGGAGGACAGTCTAGCTGCCCATGCCTGCATAGGCTAGCGGTGCTGCTGGTGTCCTTTCAATAATCACTCCCACGTGGAGATATGCTTACCATGCTTACCACAGCCAGCTTCTTCTCAGGCCACCCACCATAACACGTTCCCCAAGCACAGCGCAGGGTGCCTGAGGTCGGGAAGCAAGGGCGTTCCAGAGCAGGGCCGCCTGCGGGATGCCAGAGGAGCTGGGGAGTCAGCCCAAGTGTGTGGAGGCAGGCCTGAGACTTGCTCTGCGTCACCAGTTAGATGCCTGTCCTACTACCTTAATTCCAGAACCAGAAACTGCATTTTTCTTGTTTTATCTCGATGGCTGATGCATTTCTTATGCTTAAATTCTCTTCTGCCTTTAAGTCTAGCTCCTTTCTTGGATACTCTATGGAACTGGAAAACAGCTGCTTAGTTTGGTCCTCATAACTCACATTTCTCTAAGCCCCCTTTGTCATGTCATGGCACCCAAGGTCGCCCGGAATACCCCAGGTGCTACCTGTAGGCCGAGGGGGTCACACTGAATATTCAATAACCTACCCCAGCACTGGCCGGGAAGCTGTGCTCTGTACCAAGACACCTTGAGTCTTTCCAACTTCTCTCAGTGCCTCGGTCAGCACAACTTGTCCTACCCTTCTGCACAGTCCTTCAGACACATGGACAGTTTCTTCAAGGTGCTGGCACCCCCTGCTGCCACACTCGGGCGTGACTGACTGCGAGGGTTGGGGCTTTGAATTCTGGTTCTGTCCTGCCCCCAGCATCTTGGCTTTTGAGTTTTCCATGCCACTCACAGGCCCTGATGCAGCCCCTGCTGCACTGCACCCCCTTCCTTCAAGATGCAGCTGCATCAAATACAAGGAATTATCACAGTGAAAAGGAAGGATAATCTGAATCTATGCTGGCTTTTGTCCAAACCAGACACCTTCAGAATCCCATCTCTTACAGAGCCACAGGAATGAGCATGTCTCTCCGCAGCCATATTTTAAGTGGGAAACCTAAGCCATCCCAGTGGTCTTATTAGCAATAAGCATCTATAATAGCTTAGCTCTTCTTTCTATATATTAGAGTATTGGTGATAAAACTTGATCAAACGGGCACTTCTCATTTGCATGCCATAAGGGAAAGTGATTGTCCTTCTCAATACTGTATGTGAAATCTATATTTATGTTTGTAACTTCACAGTTGTGCTTATCACCTCCTTCTCTTGTAGCCTACAGTCCAACAACAGTCTGACAAATGTGCCAAAAAGCATCATCCTGAGTTTCTGCCAGGAAATAAGTCCTGGGTATGGATTTTACCAGAAAAGATTGGGAGGGATCTGTGGGGAATCCACTCATTTTTTTAGTTTGAAGTAAACAGTTATCAAGTGGAAACATTTTCATTTAAAAATTTAATGGTTATTAATGTGATTTCATAACACAATGCTTAAAAATGATAAAAAACGATGTGCTAATAAAACCCAGCAAAAACATTTACCCCAGATCCGTTTCCATGTCCACCACAGGAACTACCCAATATCCCTTATACTGCTTAGGGGCCAGAGAAGGCACCTGACAGAAGGGTATTTACAGCGCACCTGCCTCACAACAAAAACTGTCATCCTGATATCTCTGAATGCATTTAGAGACTTTCCCACACAAATGCAGTTAAGTGAGCACTCTCCTCACCTCCACTTTTGAGGAGGTAGCGATTAACATCCTGTATGGTGGTATTAATTGTAGGTCCAGTGGGGACACTCCCAGGAGTGACGTCAGGGTCATTCTCGGGATCGATGTTCTGAAGTCCTTTCCACGGTACTCCTGGATGGAACTCTGTGAATGAAAAACAAAACAGGAAGCCACAGATTAGAGCATCATAATTAACTGAAGAGACATAGCTCTGACTCTCTCCCATTAAATCAATCCATCATTTGAAACAAGCTAGAAGCAGGTAGCCTAGCTGCCACATTCAGGCAGTTTTCACGCCGGGTACAGATAAAGCCTAGAAACAATTTCAAGAGCTGGCATACAATGCCACTTCCCGTTCTCCTTGCCACTCCTGCCTACCCCTTTTATTGAAATAAGGGGCGATGGAAAATAGTTGGTAGTTAACCATAATCAAAGCTTATCACACCAATGGATTTCCAATGAAAAAGCCAAGGCTATGGGGTGAGGCGTAGACATCTCGGCAGGCCCAATCCCTCTCCTTGGGACTGGAGCAGGTTCTGGTCTGTCCCACACAAGTGCTGTGTGGTCTTACCTGGAGGCCAGTTGATGCTGGAACCATTTGAGATTTTATCACTGTCAGATTTGGCACGTGACCAGCTATGGGGAACAGCTACAGGAGGACTGGCTGGTGACTCACTGCTCTGGATTAAATCGTACCGGCCATACGAGTCATCAATGGAGGACTTACTTGGAGGCCCAATGCTTAGACCTCCAGGAATAGCACCTATGGGGACAAACAGGAAACAGAGAACCGAGTGAATGCTCCTTACAACGTCAGAGGACGCCCCGAGAGCCTTTACTTCTGAGCACAATGTTTTGGCTCTTTCAAAGGAACTTATAAGATTCCGTTTGTCTAGCATTTTCCGAGACTAAGTGAAGGAATGTTTCAGTTAGCCAAAGTTGAGTCCTTTAAAGATTGAAACCCTTTAGGAACAGTGTTAGTTTGTCGAGTTGGAAATCTTTATAAAACGCATGTCCATACCACAGAAAGCTTGCCTGCAATAAACCATACAACTTAAGAGTACGGCTGACATTTGATGCTGAAGGACTACAGAATGTTTAGGATTGATTGTATAGATCCAGAAATA
>PVKY010006200.1:0-16309 GCA_004027775.1 Bradypus variegatus
GAGGGAGGACGGGAGGGGGGAGGGGGAGGGGAGGCGAGCGTGGATGGAGCCAACAAGAGGCTCCTGTGTCAATCCGTGGAAACGGGAGGCAGAGTGATGCGGTCACAGCTCCTGCCATCAATATCCTCTAATATAAATGTCAGTGATGCTATTTTCCGCGCAGTCATTTCGCACACTGCTGATTACATTAACGTATAATGGAGGGGCGCTGGCTCCACTGCTTTCTCCCCTAACCCTCCCCCCGGTGATGTGTCAATAGCCGCCTCCATGAACAAGTCAATTTTCTGCAGGCTTGGCAGCGGAATAAATCTGCCCGGCTATGGGGAGAGCTGGAGATATTTATATACCCGGGGCTTGCCTTCGCGTGCGCGCGGGCGTGTGCGCGGCGGGCGCGGGCGCGGGCGGAGGTGAGCGGGGGGCGCGCCGCCGAGCTGAATGATTTTCAGCCCGGACTCAATAAGAGGAGAATTTAGAGCGGTCCCTGAGCTGAGCTCCCAGAAACAGCCTTACACGTTTATTTTCCTTAGCTGAACAGGAAAGGCGAGAATTATATGTGGATTTATAGGACAGGCGCTGCTCAACCCAAATGCTCCCGCTCCGGGGGCAGGGGGCGCAGGGCGGGAGGGGGATTGGGGGTAGACCCCGGGCCGCGAGCGGGGCCTCTGGGACCCCCGCCGCTCGCATGCTCGTCTGGGCGCAGCCCCCTCGTCGGTTGCTTTAATTACATTTGTTCTTGTCCTTCGTGAGGGCGAGACTTCAGTGCGGCCAGCGTCGGGGGGCGGGGATGGGGAAGCGGCGCAGGCCAGGGTTGCGTGGAGATTAGGGGTGGGGGCTCCGGGAGTGGGGACAAGGAGAGCCCGGGAGGGGGGTGGGCTGTCAGCTTCGACTCTGAAGCGGATCGATAGTACGAGATCTAATGGGCTAACTGCCAAGCCGGAGCACCGAGGCGCTGCCCGCGGGGGCGGGAGGGAGTGGGCGAAGGACGAGAGAGAGGAAGTGGGGTGGGAGAGGCAGTGAGGATGGGGAGTGCAGGAAAGACTGGAAGAGGTAGGGGAAAGAGGAAGAGAAAAAAGGGAGAAGGGACAGAGGGGAGGTAGAGGAGAAGGGAAGGGACCAGGACAGGACAGTCTTCTGGGGGCGCGTCTCTTCAACACCCCCTCTCGCGCCCTGCTGGAAAGGAGGGAGGTGTCCGGAGCTGCCAACCCCTCTCGCCCCTCAAGCCTCAACTCTGCCTTTGCGCCGCCGGGGACCCTGTGTCCGCCCGGCGGATCCAGGCACCTCCTCGTTGGGGATCCAGCGACTCTCGCCTCCGACGCCTGGTCTTTGCGCGGCGCCAGCTGCCCTCTCTCCCGGGCCTCTCCGCGTGGCAGGGGTGGGGGTAGGGCGGGCCCCTCGCGTCCCTGCCCCGAAAACAAGGAAACTTGTGGCTTTCAAGGTGTTGGGCATAGTGCCCTAGGGCCTTGGAGTGGGGAAGTGTACCAAGGGCTGGGTCACCGGGCCTGGAAGTGGCCAGTATTTCCGAAGATACTCGAGGTGGCGGCCGGCGGTGTGGGATTTGGGCCTTCGCGTCCTGGCGGGGGGGGGGGGCGCAGGCGAGACTCTGGAACAGTCCCCTGAGCGAAGGGTCCTTCTGCTTGTGGGCGCGCTAACAAGGCCAGCCAAGGTCGCTGCAGGCAGGGATCAATGTCGTGCGGCCCAGTTTTACCTCTTTAGGTTCCTGCCCATTGTCTGACCCCTAATACTGGCTACAGGCAGATCTTTTCCCAGCTCCTTCCTGGAAAACTTCCCAAACTGAGCGAGAAAATAGAATACTGCCAGAGACCTCTGCCAGCAAATTCTGCCACCCAAGAGAGGGGAGGGTATTAGTTCAGTAATTCTTATCCCCAGGCATATCAGAATTACTTAGGGGAGCTTTTCACATACACTCAAATTATAAAGTGTGTGTGTGGATAGGCATGGATTTGTGGAAATAGGCACTTTGTAAAAGCTCCCCAGGTAATTTTGATATATTACCACATGGGCATTGCCTAAAGAAGGAATTATGATTGCACATTTTTTCCTGTTGGGTGTGGTAACTCAGCCTGGGCTATTTGCCCTCTTGGATGTGTCTGTCTGTGTGTCACTAAGTGTGTATGTCATTGGTTACCTGTGTCATTGCATAGACATTGTTCTATGCATCTCTTTGTGTGTCCTCTGTGTGTCAATGTCACTAGGTATGCATTGTCCTGTGTGTCATTGGTGTTATCAGCGTTTATTGAGAGCACCTATTGTGCATGTGTCGTTGGACATGCCTGCCCTGATGAGAGTGAGCGTGGGTCCTGTGGTGTGTTTGTGTTGTGCCGAGCACCTCTCTGTGGGCTCCATTGTGGGGCACAGCCATTGTCTCCATGTCATTGAGAGTGTGTGCTGGCGAGAGCTTGTGACACAAATGGAACGAAGCTGATCTGCCCCAGAAGCAACCGCGGCAATGACCTTCTTTTTCCAATTATATCCTGGTCAGAGGTGAGCGACCTCTCCCCACTGAGGCCACTTCTTGTCATGCAAACCGAGCAGAAGGATGGAGATTAGAGGAATGTGACCGAGTCACGTGTGAAAACAATCAACTATCAATGGGCCCCCCATCAATGCCCCAGATTACAGAGGAGCCCAGGGCAAGCAGCCACTTTGGAGTTTATCCCAAGGAAAAGGAGAGAAAGCACACAGTACACAACCATTCACAGCACACAGCCACACACAGACGTGTTTACACACCCCGAGAGCCACGTGTACTTCTGCAGCCTGAGGACAGGTAAAAAGTGGGTTGAGGAGAGCCGGGCAAATGAATGACCACCTGCTCTGAAATGGTGGGCAACTGTTATTAATAGTAGGTGGTTCTTTTGTTTTTGCTAAAGAGGCAACCTTTATTCAGCTGTTAGCACGAAGTATAAAAGCTTGTGTTGAGTGTTTTCTATTTTAAGTCTTAACAGTTAGGATTCTAAGTGGGTCACCAAAGGCAGTGTGGGGATTTGGAAGAAATTCTCAAGTCAGGATCAGGAGCAATGGAGGGTTTGTGTGGGGGCAGGTGACAAAGGAGAGTCTTTGGTCAACTGTGGGCAGGGAGAAGGTGTGCAGCAGAGGGACTCCTGGGGCCAGGGCACCTGTCCTAAGGACAACACAAAACCAGGTTGTGAGGCCAGGGAGCTGAGCTTCCGAAGGGCAGGTCCAGCCCTAACCACAAACATGCTCTAGGGTAATAGGCAGAGCAGAGAGAATTGGACTGCAGGAGCCGGGGCCTCTAAAGGGCAGAGCCTTAGGGACCCTCTTGAAGGTTGACTAGTCTTTGGAGGGAGATGGTGGCAGAAATTTGGGGGTGTCTTACGGACGAGCTAGCTGAGGGGCCAAAGCTGGGGTAGTACCTCCAGGGTCAAGAGAGACCAATGAGAAGATGGGAAGGGTTCTGGGAAGGCCTGTGGCTCCATCAGACCTGGCTCTGAGCCTACCCTATCCCTGGCCATGATTCACTGTGGCTGGTTCTAGCACCCAAGCCAGTCAGGGTTGAGGCAAGGAGAAGTACCACATCCTCTGTGCCCAATAGGGTGTGATGGGAAGTCCTCTGTGGCCTTGAGTTGTCTTAGAATTCCTTTGGTGCACATTTATGGATGTCCCACTGCACCACTCTGCTTGCCTTATTAGAATGTAATGATGGGCAAGAATGCCCTTAGGGAGCTTATAGTCTAAAGCAGGATAGACAATTTGAAGACTGAACTCTCCCCCCCCCCTTTAGAAAATGTGGAGTTGCATAAGAGCAGACTGCCTGGATTCAAATCTCAGCTGAGCCATTTACCCACTTATGGGTTCTCAGGCCCTGCTTTCCTCTGTCTGTAGAATGGGGGTACCTACCTCCAAGGACTGTTACAAGATTCAAGTAAAGTCCTCAGAACAGTACCAGGTGCATGGTAATCACACCATTCATGTTGGCTCTTCGAGTCTTTCCTTCAGCACAATGCCTTTGGAAAACTTCCATTCTTGTGTTGACAGAATTAAAATAAAAAAGGACTTATTACCACTTTGGACAATTTAACAGGGTAGTTAGAAGGTCCCAAGAAGCTGGACTGTGGGGTGGGGTGGGGTGGGGTGGGGCAATGAAGGGACTTGCTGGGGGATGTGGGGATCTGTCTGGCTGTGGGGCAGGTGGGGCAGCTGAGACGGACACTTTCTAGGTGGAACTGAGGAAGTGTAGGGCAGAAAGGTAAGGGTGGGAGAGAGGACCTCTGGGCAGAGGCCAGCAGGTAAGGCTGACCCATGGGGTCAGGGGCTCATGGACACACCTAGGACTGCCAGTGGTGCTAACTCTCCTCCCTGCCTGGAAGGGCACCCCCTGCTGGAGCTGCTAGCCTGTAGATGCCCAGCAGGGTTGCTGGGGAAGGTCTGCGGAGCCCCATCCTGCGCACCCCACTGTAATCAGCACCTTCACTTTTCTGGGACCCACTCCCGGCCTTCAGTCTCCCACCGCTTGGCCTCAGCTACAGCAGCCCCCTCTGCTGGCCTCAGCTGGGCTAGAGCTGGGCTCTGCCTCTCTGATGAGAGATGAGAGACCACAGCAGGCCCATTAGACAACCAGAGGAGCCCTTTACCAGGTCTGCTTGTTCAAACACACTCCAGGAGCATTCACAGGAAAGATCAGCGCCAACTGCTCTGGTGATCGGACCCAGCAAAAGGGTTAATGCTGGAGGCTCTGGAAACAGACTCCTGAAATCAAATTTAAATCCTGATTCTGCCACTTATTAGCTGACAATCACCTTGGGACAGTCATTTAACTGGTTTAGCCTCAGTTTCCTCATCTGAAAAATGGGCACAATAATATTACCTACTTTGTGGGGTTGTTGTGAGTCTCAAACAAGGCAGTACACTTTATCAAGTGCTTAGTACAGATCACTGAGTAAGCGATCAACCAGTTCTCCAGGAATTCACCCAAGGAGTAACTGCCCACTGTGGCAGGACTCCCTCTAGGAATTTTGGTGTGGGCTTCTGGGGACCTCGTAGTTCCAGGTTTGTTTATTCCAATCCCAAAGCATCAAATGGATGAGCAGCTGCCAGAAGCTGCTGCTTCTTTATAGGATGGGGTGGAAGGGATGGGATGGGGGAGTTTTGGTTACTGTGCAGGGGACAAGGGGTTAAGGAGGATGGGGGGGCTGGAACAGGAGTTGGTCACCCCTCCCCTTCCATTGATTATTCTTCTCTCCAGGTGTTTTTGTGGCTTTTTTCCCCTCCCTTGGGGTGGGAGTGGGGGCTGCCGGGTCCACTTCGGGCTTAGTTATTGTTTTAATTTTGGTGCTGGCTCCCTGGTGCCCGGAGCAGATAATGAAAGAGGAAAAGAGAGGTCAGGGTGGTGCCCAGGCAGCAGATTTCTGCCCGTCAGCCTGGGCCAGGGCGGGTGGGGAAATGGGGGGTGTGTGTGTTGTTAATATCAATAAAGCAACTGGAGTCTCAGAAGTGAGATGCTGCAGAGGCAAGCACAATGTCTTTGTGCTCTGGGAGCCTAAAGGGGCCCTTTTCCTGTCCACTATGAATCCTCAGAATGGGGCTAGGCAGGCGGGTACAGGCACAACGAGCACGCAGCACGTGGGCACAGTTCAGCGCAGCGAGGAGTGACTGGGGAACAAGGGAGAAGCTGGGCACAGAGTGAGAGTTTCAACTAAGGGTCTTGTATTCAGGTCACTTCCTGGCTTTTCTATCCCCATAGTCCTACTGTGTGTCCAACCCCACAGGGGCAGGTTAGGGGGCTGTGGGGGTGGCAAATGGAGATGGAGAAAAATGGAGAAAGGAAGCAGGGAAGTGTAGAGGCTAAGATCCCAGGCTTTGCTTTTAGGCAGACTTGGATTCCTTGCTAAGTTCTGCTTACTAGCTGTGTGGCTTTGGGAAAGCTACCTAACCTTTCTTAGCTCCGGTTCCTCTTCTATAACGTGGCACTAATAGTGGTGCTAACCTCACAGGGTCTTCAGTATTGCACTGAAAGAACTCAGCATTCAGTATATGCTGGTTATCCTTATTAAGCCTGTTTTCCTCAGCTGTAAAATGGGGCTATCAGTTGTAACTTCCCCATAGGGGTCTTATGGGGGAACAAATTAGATAAAGTCTGTAAAGTGCTTAGCACAATGCCTGGTACATAAATAAGCCCTCAATACATGGTAGCTGTTGTTATTATATTATTTTTATCTTTATTATTCCCTGCTGTCTTGGAACTCATGATTTAGTTGAGGAGACTAAGGCCAGGCCACTCCCTTAGCCATCTGAGGTATCTGGCTCTTTTCATAAGGGCTTTCTGAAGCCTGTCACTTGGAGAACCCTTCTGGTTTGGGTTTTGCTTTTACAATCTGTATGGACAGACAGACAGTCTCCAGGAGCTGGGGGTGACTGCTGGGCCTGCAAAAGAGTGAGACCACCCACCACCAGCACCTCTGCTCACAGGAGAAACATGCCCCAACACGACTGTCCATGGGACGGCCACTTGGGGGCTCACTCTGCCCCCCACCCCTGGACTTGAAGAGGGGTACAGACCTGATGGGGGTGCTCACCTGCTTCCCTCTGTGGGGTGAGTGAATGTGTAAGTGGGTATATCAGAAGATATGGGTCTCGGTAAACCCCTACTCTTATCCCATTCATGCTCGCCCAATTCCTCTCCCTTTCCTAAGTCTGGGGGCTGGATGGTGCCCAAGCAGATCAAAAAGAAGAGTGGTTAATGCTTCCCACTTGACCTCTTCTCACACACCCCTACACCCACCCCCAGCGGGCAGACAGGCTGAGGGGATGAATGGAGTAAAGGGCACGATTTCCACATTAATGGCAGCATATGTTGTGTTTATTGACACTGCAGGGTCGGTGCTTGTAGTGGTTGGGGAGGCTGCTTAGGAGGCCACAGGCAGGAGGGGGCGAGGGGAAGAGCAGGCAGAGGGGGAGCTGCTGGCGGGTGGGGAGGGGGAGAGAGAGGGGAGCTCAGGGCCTGGGGGGCAGGAGGCAGGAACAATATTGTTGCAGGAGCACACCAGGTGCTCGCTGTCAGCCTGAACAAAAAGGAAGAGTCAGCAACTCTTGGGGGGTGGGGGAAGCCGCCGCCTGCTCCAGCCTTGCTTGCAGCCTTTCCCCATTAACCCCTGCTCTGCCATGCAGCTGAAGAGAGGAGGGGCATGTGGGGCTGTCCCCAGGCCCAGGACGGCAGCACAGCCCTATTCAGAGACACCATCCATTTACATCCTCTGGGATAAATGGTTCCTCCCGGTAAGCAGGGACAGTTCTTTCCTTTCCCTTTCCTAAAGCCTGAAGGAAAAGAAGTTCCTCTCTCTGTTCCACCATTTCCATTATGGGTCTTGTGTGGTCCTTGGGAAGCTGGCAAATCAGAGTGGCAGGGGTCCATGAACTCAGGCTTCTGAAGGCAACTGTAGGTGGGGGGCTGTGTACAGAGGGGGTTACAAAGGGGGTGAAGGAGCCCTCAGCCAAAAGAGGCAAGACTACCTGTGGAGATTACCATAATTCCCTTCTCTCTGCCCTCACAGCAGATTCCTTGCCTCCTGGAAGTCTTCCCGGGGTCCTCTGGCCTGGGGCAGACAAACAGGAGGAAGACTCTGTCTTTTGGGTAGATATGGGCCTGCTCAGTCCTCAGCCAGGAAAGCACTAGGGCTCATCTTGGAACACCCAAGGGTGAGGAGGGTTGATAGCAGAATGGGCTTCGCGTCTTGCCTCCTCCTCATTCTAGAGGCTCCTGGGTCCCTGGCTGAGGAGGAGACCAGCAGGTGTATCCAGCTGTTACTTCTTCCCTGCCTCCCTCCCCCTTCGCTGAAAAGCCCTGAAGGGAAGCAAGGTGCTTAGGGCCGCTAGCACTCATTTCCAGCATCTGCATTGCTTGGGGAGCTCCCCTAGGGTGGGGTTGTGGGTGGGAGTGCTGGAGAGGAGAGGAGGAAGAGAGGGAGGGACTGCCCTGTGAGGAGGGAGGGACAACCGGCCTTTTACCACAAAGAGGCCGAGTTAGGAGCTTGTACCTCCACCCCTGAATGCTAGAGCTTGCATCCTGGTCTGTTCTGAGAGTCTGTGATCTGACACTCTGGAGCCTTCGGTCTGGACATTCTATCTTTCGTCATGGTGATTCTAGAGTCTTAAGACTTAATCATCCTGGAGCCAGGGTCCTGGTTCCCCACGCTTGCACGTGGGGTGGGACCACCAGAGGGGAAAGGTCCCGTTTCCATATCCATGCCCTCCGGCCCCACTTCTGCCGGCCATCAGGGGTCTCTGAACTCAGGCGCAGAGGCCTCTGTGCATTTCCCCACCAGTGGCGGCATGCCGGCCTGAAACCCTCCTCGACGCCCCACTCTTGCGGATTAAGGCCAAACTCTTGGCACCTGGTCCTCCCGGGCACCCTCTGACGCGTCGCGGTCCAAGGCCCCAGCGCAGCCCTGGCGGCTCCGCGCCCCTCGCGGCTCTCATGCGGCTCCTCCCTGGGCTCCAGGCCCGGTCCGCGCACCGCCACCCCCTCCCTGGCCCTCTCGCCGCGTTCCAGCTGCGCGCGGTGCGGTCCCCGGCTCGGCTCCAGCTCCTCAATGGCCCTGCTCCCCCATTACCCTGATGTCGGCCCCTCTCCCCCTCGGCTTTATCGGCTTTCAGCCGGCTCCGCCAGGGTAATGAGGGCCCTCCTAATTACCATTGCAGAAACTCCACTTACATTAACAGCTCCATCCAAGGAGCGGCAACATCTGCTGTGCGCAGGCAGGCGCTCCTCCCCCGCCCCTCGCTCCTCTTCCCTTTCTCCGTCCTCTCCCCCGACCCGCCTCTCCACCTTCTCTGGCCCTCCTCTCTTACCCTTCCCTTCTAATCTCTTCTCTCCTCATGCCTTCCCCAACACCCTGCCAGCCAGGCCCTTTCCAACTTCAGCATCCCTGGATAAGAGAGCCGCACAGAGACAGGGCCCCCGAGATTCTGAGCTACATAACTCAGGATCCCAGAAACACAGTCAGGGAACCCAAGAACAAACAGAAAGTGCGAGCAGCAGAGATTGTGGAAGAGATGGGAGAGGGGTGGGACAGACTGCGTATGTGGAGGGGACGGGACTCACATTTGCCAGCGTGCCGAGGTGCGTGCCTGCACATGGGTCATGCATGTATCTTTGCATGTACGTGTATGTATCTGTGTGCATTCGTTAGTTTATCTATTATGCATTTACATCCTGTCTGTACACTTGTGTTTATATGTAAGGTCTATGCTTTGGCAAGTGTGTTTCCCTGTGTATATGCATATACTTATGTATCATTTATGTGATTTTGCCCATGTGTCATTTGAATATGACTCATGTACATGTATGATCCATGTTCATAGTCGTGTGCATGCCATCTGTGGATTCGTGTGTGGATGCATACATGCCTCTGGGTGTGTTTGCATCCCTGCGGGCATGCCTATGCATGTGCATATCATCTGTGTAGTTATTTGATGAGAGTGGGAGCATGTGTGTATTCCTGCTCCATGGGGGATGACAGGCAGTTGGGAAGACGCTGAGCCCATTTTATCTGAGGTTAACAGGGGTCACATTTCACTCCTGGAAGTCCCTCCCCCTCCCCCTCCCCACCCCATACAATTAAGCCTCAGTGTGGTGGAAAGACAGCCAGCAGACATTAAGGAAGGTCAACAATATTATCAGCTCCTAATCCAATTAGTTACTGTTTATTTAGGAATCCAGCTCCAAGTCAGCTTCCAGGGAAGAGGGCTGGGAGAGAGGAGTGTGTGTGATGGGGACAGGCTGAAAAAAATACAGAGGTGGCCAGGGCTGTGGATGTGGAAGGGAGGCTGTCCCGGAAGCACCACATGACAATGCACCTCCCCAGAGTCTACTGCTGAGCTGGGCGCCCCTGAGATGATCCTGGTCTTCACAGGAGGGGCTGGGACTGTAGCTTTACCTCCAGAGGTTGAGGATGTAACAGAAGAGGGGTTGTGTTCCCCACGCTGAGAAACTTTCTGCCTCTTTCCAATCCTGGGATCCTTAAGAGGTGGACTGGGACCTGGGCCACTAGCCTGGGGGCTGTAGCCAAGATCCCCCTGGGATGGGAGGGTCAGAGGAGGAGATGTTGGTAAATGCGCTATTAGCTTTTGAAGCCACTTCATTAATCCTGCCCTCTATTTTATTTTCCCTTTTCTCTCCCACATGCTGTCCTTTTCTGAGCCCTAGCAGGACCTCTACTCCCCCACCCCACCCCGGAACATGCAAGGGCTCCTAGCTTGGTCCTGTGGGGCCCCAGGTATAAGGAGAGGAGAGACCCAGAACTTGGCCTCCTGGCCTTGGAGAGGGAGCGTCTCAGTGGGGCTGAGGGCCCTCCCTGGGCAGAAGGGGAGCAGGGAGGTTGGTCTTTTCCCTGCTTTGGCACTCTCTGACTTCTCAGGGATGAAAATATTCTGGGGAGCTCAGGATGGGGGGTGGGGGATGATTAACAAGAAGGAGAGGATTGGCTGCTGGACTCTCAAGCAGGTCCCTGGGGGCTCCCCAGCTCAGCAGTCAGGGGCAAGCAGGCTGGGGTTGACACTATGGTGAACTCAGACCAGTTGTGCACCTCAGCTGTGGCCAAATCAGGGTGACGGGAATAGGCATCCTCCTCAGAGAGACAGGCCTGGGGCCACTTTTGTTTGTTTCTTCAGGGTAAGTCCATAGGCCTGAGCCCTGAGGAATCAGCCTGCTTGTTCTTCCTGCCCTCAGACCCTCTTCTCACTGCCCTTTCTAAGCGCATAGTCATGAACACACACACACACACACACACACACACACTCATACACCTACCTCAGACTTCAGGCTGAAGATGACCAAAGTAGGAAGATGTTGGCAATGACCCTTATTTATAAGACTTGTAATGGATCTAAGGACTTTAAAGAAGATGTCTCTGAAGGTCTCTATTTCCTCACCCCGCAACCCCACCCCATAAAGATAACAGCAAGGGTGATAATACTTTACCGTATCTTTACCCCAGCAGTTCTCATCCCTGACTGAGCATTGGAATCACTAAGATAAACTCTTTAAAGAGAGTAAATGTAAATGCCCAGGTAAATGTAAAAGACCATGTAAATGCCTAGGTCTCAACCCATATCAAGCCAATTTGAATCTCCGGGGTTTGGCCCCTTGAATCTATGTATTTTATAAAGCTCCAAAGATGATGGCTATGGTTAAAAAATTTGGTTTCATAAATTTAAAAATTACAATTTACAAATAACAAGGCACTGCCTCTCATTCTCACATTTGTCAGGGTGGTATTATCTCCATTTTACAGATGAGAAAACTGAGGTCCAGGGTGATTAAGGGTGGTGGTTTTCTTCCTTTCTAACTTTCTTTCTTCCTTTTTCCTTCCTTCCTTCCTTCTTTCTTTTCTTTTCTTTTCTTTTCTTTAATTTTCTTTTCTTTAATTTTCTTTTCTTTTCTTTTCTTTTCTTCTTTCTCCTCTTTTGACCCAAGAAACCAGGTCTCGACTCCAAGGGCATTCAGCCAGATTCTGGGTGGTCTAGTCAATCACTGGAATTTTGGAGACCTGCGTGGGGGTAGAAGCCTCTACCTTTCTGATGTCTGCTGTAACTTAGGCACTTGACAGAACATCTCAAGAGGAATAAGACAAGAGTTTTGCTCCCTAGTAGGGGGCAGAAGGAAGGCAATATGATGGACAAACTGGAGCTTTGATTTCAGGCAGTTCTGCATTTGTATTCCGGTTCCATCACTTATCATGCATGTTACCTTGTTCAACTCATTAGCCCCTTAGAGCCTGACTTGTAAAATGGAAATAATAGTACCTACTTTCTAGAGTTCTTAAGATTAAAAACAATATGGATGCTATGTTCCTTGTACAATATCTATCATAGAGTCAGTGACCAATAGATGATGATTTTGAAAGACAAAGAAATAACTATAACACCCACTAAATGGTTAAATTTAAAAAGACTGACATTAGTGGAGCAATCAGAATTCACATACATTGCTTAGAGCATAAATTGGTAGAACTGATTTGGACAAATGTTATCAGTACACACTAAAGCTAAACATATGTATTTCGTACAACACAGCAAATCTACTCCTGGGTATACACCCAAGAGAAATAAATGTTAATGTCCAGCAAAAGACATGTATAAGAATGTTCACAGCAACTTGTTTTGTAATAAGCCCATACTGGTACAATCCAAATGTCTATCAACAATAGAATGAGGTGTTGGTATGTTCATGCAATGGAATACTACAAAGCAAGGAAAATGAATGAACTACTGAAATATGCAATTATGTGGATACATCTCACAGATATCATGTTGCATGAAAGATGTTGGACACAAAAGAGTATATACCGTATGATTCATTTATATGAAGTTCAATAGCAAGCAAAATTAGTTGATGATGATAGAAGTTAGAATAGGAAGTACTGAGAAAGGGGCACAAAGGGCTCCTTCTGGGGTGCTATAAATTTACTATATCTTAATCTGGTTAGCAGTTACATGGGTTTTTGTGCATGAGTATATAAAAATTCATTTAAAATAACTTAAAATTAGAGCACTTGACTGTATATAAGTTAAACTTCAATTTTTAAAAAATGAACAATTATGCTATCGGGCAACCTAAGATCCAAGCCCTGAGAAGAGTGAAAAGTACTGTGGAGCACAAAGAAAGAAGTACACCTGATGTTATACGTAGGGAGTGTGATCAGGAAAGGTTTTGTAAAAAGAGGCATGTATTGGAGGACTTGAAGAAAAGGTGGGGTGAAGTTGTTAGAAGGGCAAATTCTTGGCTTTGCCTACCAGGGTGGGGTCAGCAATCTGTATTTTAATAAGTGATGCTAACTCCTGCTCAACTTTCAGAACTGCTGCCCTCACAGACTTAAACAGTAAAGATATTTATTATCTCACAAAACAAGAGGGAGGGTAGCCTCAGGGTTGGTTAATTCAGTGGCTCGAAGACTTTATTAGGACCCAGGTCCTGTCCCTCTTTCCACTCCTCCATCCTCAGTGCCTGGGCCTCTGTCTTCAGGCTTGGCACTCAGTCACCGGGTGCTGCCTCCGTTGACAGCGTCACATGCCAACACGTCACGAGCAAACATGACAACATCAGGAAACAGAAGGACACTGTCTCCTCCAGGACCTCTCTTTTGATTAGTGAGAATACCCTTCCCAGAAGTCCTCCAGTGGATATTCCCTCACATCTTGTTGGCCAGATTTGGACCATGTCCCTTCTCAAACCAATCATCGCCCAGGAGAGAGTTATCATGATTGATTTAGAGTAATCTCCAGCTACAGAACAGAAATATAGCACAGGGATAAAAAGCATAGATTCTGGAGCCCTTCTCCCCTTCAAATCCTGGCTCTGCCACTTGTTAGCCGTATGACCTTGGTTAAGTTACTTAGCCTCTCTATGCCTTCGTTTTCTCATCTGTAGAATGGAAATAATAATACCTGTCTTATAGGATGGTTAGGAGGACAAAGGCAATTCATATTTGAAAAGCATCCAGGACAATGCCTGACTATATAACAGTTTGCTAAACAAGTATCATACACAGGGTTATTTATCTTGCTTTAAAAAAAAAATCTTGCCTTTTAAGAAAAATTTAACTCTAGGGTTTGAATATCTTCCCATAATGGTACAGCGAGTGCTTCCTCACCACCACCACCACCCCCTTTTTTGGCATAGTATTCCGCTATATGAATGTATATGATTTATTTGACAATTAGGTTGTTTCAAGTTCTTTGTTATTACAAACAGTGCTGCAATGGATAAACTTATAGGATGTTGTTTCATGTGTATGCAAGCTTATCTGTAGGACAAAATCCTCTAAATAAAATTGTTGGGTTAAAAAAAAGGAAAGAAAGAAAAGGCAGGATATTGATAGGTAGAGAGGGAAAGAGTTGAATTTGTCAGGAAGATGGAGTTTTCCATTGGGGTGTAATTGTGTGAAGAAAGGAAAAAGAAGGCTACAAAGACAGCTTGAGATTAGATCAGAGAACCTCCTGAATGCCGGCTAAGTCTGTACTTCACTGGCTTGGTTTATGGGGCCCTACAGTTTTTGAGCAGGACACGGATGTAATCTGAGTGTGCTTTAGAAGATTCACCTGTCAGCAAACGGATTGGCTGGCTGGGTGTGGGGCAGGCAGGACAAACCATGGTCTAGGTTGTTGTGGTCATCCAGAAGGACAGAAGAACGGCCTGTGGGCTTGCTGCAGCTCCAGGGCTGCGGCATCCTGGGCCTTGGGCCCTTTGGGTGGCAAGGCCATGCCCAGAAGGAGCTGGGGCCCAGCAATGGGAATCGGCACCGGAAGTGGGTGTTAGGAGATGGCTCAGTTGAGGTTGGAGTCCTCAGGGAGACAGAACCCCCTCCCCTGCTCTACCCACCCCTGCCCCTGAGCCCCTGCTGCGGAATCTGTTGCTGCTGCTTCTGCACTCCTCATCACTAGGCCCAGAACTCGGGGCTCTGGTCCTGCCCTCTGGGGCTGCTGGAAGCTGGACCCTGGACAATGCTTCTTTGCACTGGCTTCCTGCCCCCCAGCAGAGCCCCGCACTCTGCCCAGAACAGAGGAGAGAGTTAATAAACATCTGAGAAGTGAAGGATAGCAGGGAGAGGCTGGATCAACTACGACAGCGAGTGGCCAGAAGAAGTCCATAGGAAAGTCCTCAGAAAACAGGATAGATAAAAGGCTGGATGGAAAGTATAGTTAGAGTTTCCATCCTTCCTACACCTCTTAGAGAGGTGTGACCTTGGGCAGGTCTCCTTTGTACCTCAGCTGCCTCTGTTAAATAGGGATAACGATAGTACCAGCTCCCTGGAGTTACTGGAGGATGCAGCGAAGTATAGCATCCAAAGCATGTAGAATCATGCCTGACACATAGCAGCACTCAAGAAATATTAGTGCTTTTTGTAATTACTTCTTAGTGGTGCAATAAAGGTTTTTTCCCTCCGCTTCTTTATACTTACCATCTACAATGGGCATGGGCTACTTGGCTAACCAGGGGAAAAAAAATTAAAGAAGAAAAAAAAAACTGAGTGCCAGAAACATTCTTGACAAGGTAGCCAGACAGGGTCCTGAGGAGGGAGAAGGGGCTGCTCTCAAGGGGAAGGGCTGGATTTGAACCTTTAAGGGTGGGAGGTAGATTGATTGACATGTGCATGATGCAGAGGTATGGACAGATCCAACATTTTAATAAAAAGCCATCATTCGTCGAGTGCTTGCTAGGGGCACAAATTCCAAAATATTATACTGATCATCACCACAACCCAGCAGGGTAGATATTTTTACCCCAGTTTTAAGAGAAAAGCACCACTCTGAGAAGTAACTTGTCCAAGGTCCTGCTGCAAAGCTGAGCTGTCAACCCACTGTTGAGCTGACTTGTTTCCATTAACCCTCTAGAACATTTTCCACATGTGAAGTGTGGGAAACTCCTAAAAGAGGGGAAGCTCTGATGCCCGGCCCTCAGGCCCTAACCTCCTACCCCAGGCAGAGCTGGGCTGGGCTGGGGCAGGAGCTCCCTCTCTCAATCGCTTCTCTTCCTCCAGGTTCTTGCAGGGATCTGCTAATCCCTGGACTTGTCCCCAGCCTCCCTTCCTGCAGATGGGTGTCAGCCCAGTCAACAACACCCCCATCTCCCACACTCCCAGATGATGACTCCCCTATTCCCAACACCCTTTTCCACTCTCCCATGACTCCTCTCCATTCCTTCTGCCACCCCCTCTCCATTGCTGGTTGACACCCCCTCCCCTCTCCTTCCTACCAACCATCCATGGGCAGCACTTTAAGCTCTGCTGCAGCCTCTTGAAGTAACTAAATCCCCTATTTGGTTCAGTTCCACTCCAGCTCCCCCTGCACGGAGGGCCCCGATGGGACACAGGGAAATTATACATGTAATAAAGAGCGGGTTTGCTCTGATAATTCCGATAATGATACACACCTCACACCTCCCCATGCATACACACTGCCATACACACATGCTCATATTGCACCCCACAACTCCCAATCCACATGCCCACCCAAACACATCTCAACCTGCTGACATGCAGCTCACACTCCCGAAGACACTCCTCAGACCAGTGTCTACGGTCAGCCCACACTGAATACTCACCTGTCCCAGCTCCCGTGGTACAGCACTCCCCATCACGGTGTCTAGAGCTGTGAAGGAAGAGCCTGACTTGTCTGGCCTTAGACTGTGAGCAGAAGTAGTGTCTGAGTGGTTCCCTGTTTAACCCAGCACAGTGCTTGGAACATGGTGACTCCCCAGAACCTTGGTGAGGGAATAAATGAATGAATGCACACATCACTCAGTTTCATGTCTACATTCATTCTCTCAGAGAAA
>PVKY010006201.1:0-16290 GCA_004027775.1 Bradypus variegatus
AAAAAAAAATGAATAGAACCCTGCGGCCACCCCGGCTGGCACAGCGGGGCCAGCGGACAGGCACCCAAAGGCAGTGGTCCTTTGTGTCAGGCTCCTGCTGTCGGGCAGCGCCACCGCTTTTCTTACAAGACATGACGATGTGAATGACAGTTTCACCCTTAGCATCTCCCTTTACGATACTGGGTCACACAGATGCCAGAAGGGGCTTCATCCCACCCTCCTCTGAGAGACAAGACGACTGCCAGGAGCCATGCAGGCTCAGGAGGCCGCTGGGAAGGCCCCGTCCATCGCCAGAGGAACAGTCCCCTCCAGGGAGGCCCCCGTTCTTGGGCAACTACCAGGAACATGACCCCTTATTTCCAGAAGGGTAAAAGCAGAGGGACAAACTGGGCTTGGGGCAGAAGTGGCCCAATGAAGGCACGTCCCGTCTCATCACCTCCACGGGCACCTGGTGGAGAGGACGGGGGCTCAACGCGGATGGGGCGAACCAGGGTCCACGGAGGAGCCGAGCACAGCGCCTAGCGCCTCCACGCAGGTCCCAGGGTCTGGGGGACAGGAAGAGCATCCCCAGCAGAGTCAGGAGATGGTGGTGTTCCATTTGTGTTTCAGACATAGCCCCCCACTCATACGCCCAAGTTTCAAGGTCAAATGGCAATTGTGCCTTCCCTGTGTGCGAGGGGAGCTAGGCCAGGGGAGACTTTGGATGGGTGCCTGGTCTTGGTCTCAGGAACAGTTCTGAGAAGGGAGGGGCACTGGGGATCAAAACTGGGCACCCACAGATCGAGAGGATCTTCTAGACCAACAGGGGAAGTGAAATGAAATAAAATAAAGCTTCAGTGGCTGAGAGATTCCAAATGGAGTCGAGAAGTCATTCTGGTGGACATTCTTATGCACTACATAGACAACACTTTCTAGGTTTCAGTAAATTGGAATAGCTACAAGTAAACACCTGAAACTATCGAACTCCAAACAGTAGCCTTGACTCTTGAAGATGATTGTATAACAAAGTAGATTATAAGGGTTGACAGTGTGATTGTGAAAACCCTGTGGATTTCACTCCATTTACCAGTGTATGGATGGATGAGTAGATAAATGGGGACAAAAACTAAATGAAAAACAGGGTAGGACAGGGGGAGGAGGGAATGTTTTAGGAGTTCTTTTCACTTTTTTATTTTTATTAATTTTGGAATTGGGAAAAGTTTCAAAAATTGATTCTGGTGATGAAGGCACAACTAAATGACGGTGCTGTGAATAACTGATTGTACACTGTGGATGACTGTAGGGCATGTGAATATATCTCAAAAAAACCGTATTTAAAAAAACAAAACAAAACAAAAAAAAAACTGGGCGCCCACAGACACACAGATTCACCCATGTCACTGTAGGATCAGCTCCCACAGGGTAGCTGTGAGCCTTTAGGAACACAGGACAGCAGCCAGATGGGTTTGCTTGTCTCGAGAAATGGTCTGGGCGAACCGGGGTCCCACCAGAACACAAGCGTCTTACACAGCGTCCCACCCAACCGGGAGCCCACACGGCACGTGGCTGCCTCAGCGACAGATACAGACGGCTCCTCTGAGCTCTGCCCCTCCGGTTCAAGCCCCTGGGTTCTGCGATTACGCGTCCCCATGACACCTCCATCGCATCTACTGACCAGCTGCAGAAACGCTTCTGACGGTTGATCTTGCACTTTAAAGGGCAGCTGGGCCAGGGGACGAGGAACCAGCCTTCCAGCCGCTCCTAAACCACCCCTCTGGCAGGTCCTGCCTCGGTGTCTCGCCTGCCCTGTCTACTGAGCTGCCAGGAGGACCCGAAGGGCCTCCTGAGGGTCGGGCACATGCAAGCCGGGGGTAGACCTCACTGGGCGGTGAGATAAAGTCCCATAAAATTTAGAAATTAGCAACTTGGTCACACCAAGCCATGGTTCAAGTGCTCAATAGCCACAGACGGTTCCAGTGGGCAGCCATGCCTTACGCCTCACACATACGTCTCCTATGTTGATTTGGATGCAGCAGATATTACACAAACATTTTTATGATGCCTGTATAAAAAAACCTTTTTGGAACAATGCGCTATACTGCAGTTTCATTTTTAACTGTAGTGAACAAATTCAAATTAAACTCTAAATAGTCATGAGGAAAGAATGGTGCTTTATGGCATCCCATTCTCCCAATTAAATAACCCCCAATAAATGCAGTCTGTAGAGACAGCCTTCCTCGGGCACCAGTGGGGGTGGTGGGGGTCCCGGCGCCCCCGGACCCTGTTATCTGGGGACAGACCAGGGTGCGGGGGCAGCACTCACCAGGCCCTGCTCGACCAGCAGACAGAAGAGCACAGCGTTGCCCACCTCCCGCAGGTTCTGGAAGCACACGGTCTTCAGCTCCGCATACTCCACGATGTCCTTCAGCTGGTGGTGGAAGAACTCGAGGATGCCTGTGGCAGCGAGAACAGCACGGGGTTGGGGGGCTGGAGGAGAGCCCGGCAGGGTGGCTGCAGGACACTGACGTGGCCGCATGCCCTGCGCCCTCCCCTCCCTGCAGACACTGCAGACCACACGGCCATGGGAGGGAGAGATGGCGTTTCTACCCCAGCAGCTGTTTCTCAATCAACCCCATTCTGTCAGAGGAGGCCACGGTGAAGGAGAGGGAGAGGAAGAGAGAGGAAGGAAGGAGAGGACACGGAGGAGAGCTGTCCCTTAGGCTCTGTCCCTGTAAGCCCCTGTGCTGGGGCTGGACCTGGGGATGCTCTGCTCCCTGGCGGTGACTCCAGCACAGTGTCCCAGGGAAGCCGGGGTGCCCGTCTTAGCTGCCACTCCCCCGGTGAGCAGCCCGGACCTGCCGGCCTGCCCTTGGTTTCTCCACCTGCACAATGGGCGACCCTGCCACCCGTTCCCGGCTGTGTCTTTGGTTGGTTTGTTTCTTTTATTGTTAGCACTTAGGCTTGGGTCTGGGCAAATCCTACCCTGCCCTCCTGGGGAGAGCACCTTGATTGTTACTTCCCACTTGATTTCTTCTGGCTGCAGCCCAAGAGCCCCAGCACTCGCTTCCCTGCACGAGGGAGCAGCTCAGTCCCTGTCGGGGACCCCAGCCCCCAGCCTGCCCGCCGGGCTGTGCTCACCGGGGGAGCCGTACTCGTGCCGGGGCAGGCGGCAGATCTTGGGCATCACCTCCATGAGTGTCTTCACATACTGCAGGATGGTTCCTTGCAGCTGCGGGGAGAGGGCCTGCGTGAGCCACAGCCACCTTGGGAGGGACGGTGGGGGGCGGTGGCCAGCGCGCAGGGTGGCCCCGTGACCTGCAGGTGATGGGACTGCAAGGGCACTTGAGCTGCGAAACAGACTGGCCTCTACCAGCACCTGCGCCCACAGGCCAGAGCACAGCCGCCCCTTCGGCAGGCAAGCGGGCTTGAGGTCAGCGAAGGAAGCCACACGGCTCCCTGCGTCCTCCTCCCCGGGCCAGCACGAGTGGACTTCAGGGCACCGGTCCATCCGTGAGCAGGACCAGGAGGGAGAGGGGCCCACACACAGCTGCGTGACCACCGGGCAGCAGGACGGCAGGACGCTTTCTTTGGACATCCAGGCAGGTCCACGACGTGCTCCTACCACCCTCCCCAGACGCTGGGGCAGGAAGACACAGAGGACCCACCCTGTCCCTGCTGACCTCAACCCCCTGCTGCTGTGAGGATGGGCTGGGCCCAAGCCGAGGGGGCCAGGAGGGCGTCCCGTCACCTTCGTCCTCACCGTCCGGCCGAGCACCCAGCTGGGGCTGAGGGCCACAGGGTGAGGTTGTGCCAAGCGACCCAGCTCCTTCCCGCCCCTGCCAGCCCGGTGTCCTGCAACCCCATCTCTGTCTACGAGGAGGTGGGGGCGCCTGGCAACCTCCCCACTCTTCTATATGACACAGGGAACCGGGAGAGCGGCAGAGCTGCGCCTTCTCACAGACCCTCCCAACCGAAACATGGAGAGAAGAGGGAAAGCTGGTGGAGGCAGCGACGCCCCTGGGCTCCCGTCGTCTTCCATTTCCAAAGCACCGTTTCCGCCTACACGGCCAGGCAACAGCTGCAGCCATTTAAAAGCGGGGGGAGGAGCAAACTGCTTCTGCTTGTCAACATCACTGTTCTGTTACAAGGAGGGCAACACTGTGGTCAAAACTTTCTTCTATGAGTCAGCCAAACATGGGTGGTCTGCTCTCTTGAATTAGTGAACATGGGGGAGAAAACCAAACCACATGTGGTCAGGAGCGTTGGCAGCTACATTTACTCCTCATCTGTTATAGAGAATCCAGGGCAGAGGGAAGGCCCCGGCTGACCCGCCCCGTGCGGGCGGCCGAGGGCACATACCAGGCTCTTGACGACCTTGAGCAGCTCCTCCATGACCACGGCGATGCCCTGGTACCCGAGCAGGCGGCAGATGACCTTGAAGTGCGGCGGGCCCACGAAGTTCCTGTAACTGCCGTAGATGCTGGAGTAGGCCAGGTTCAAGGCCTGGGGGACAAAGAACACCAGTTTTCATCACGGTCCTTATGCACACCTGAGAGATGAAGAACTGCTGTGCAAAGAAGCGTCAGCCATGCACGACACCGTTAGGTAAGGTATCCGGGAAACTCACTCCTCAGTCTGCCCAAGTGACTGGTGTTATGAAAAGCAATGCTGCCAACATAGAAAAAAGAAAATGAAGCCACTGTTTTCCAACATTTATTGAACTTCCAATTCTCTAGAAGTCATCTTGCTGGTACGGGAACGGATGGGAAATGAACACCCTCGCCATAACCATGGACACAACCATAACTGCTGCTTTCGTGGAGCTGCTCCCCGATTCCGGGGGACGCTGAGGACAGACGCTACGGGGCAGTGGGAGACCAGCGTCCCCCCGAGTCGGGGAGAGCAGCCCCAACAGGTGGGAGGGCCAGCAGGCGGGTTGGGGGATTCCTGGGCAAGGACCTTTACACCAGTCTTTGGGGATGGCCAGTGTGCAAGGTGACCCCCAGATGACAGGGTGCTCAGTGCAAACCGAGGTCCCCCAGGGAGCCGCCCGTCTCCTCAGCCTCTGCAGCCACGGCGCCCCCCGCTCGCATCAAGCTGGCAGTTGAGCTCTGTCTGCTGAATAAACACACTCTTCAAGCAAACCAGAGATGGGCCACTGGGAAACAACTTAAGCAGACTTCTCAGTGGTCACTTGGCCCTGGGAGGAAGATGGAATCTATGCAATGAACCTTCGTTTCACCTTTTCTCCCATTTCTGGTGCCAACTAACAACTCACTCAGTTGCAGACGTTTATCGCCTGGCCAGGAACCCCAAGGGCACAGGGGGCTCCAGTCAAATGCGGCTGAAGGCTAAGACCTGCAAGCATTTTCCCAAGTCCATCTTCCGTGAGCCACAGCCCTCACTGCAATTGTGCCCTTGGTGTGGGTCACTCCTGTGTCTTAACAATCTATGGCTGAAACACAGCGCCACGGCGACACGAGGAACATAAATAACATGAGGCAGGACAACCGTGGCAGAACTTAACAGCTTTCACACCCCAAGGTGGGTCAAACGTACGGGCGCGTGGCACGAACTGCCTTTGATGACATTGAGGACGTTTTTAAAATGCTCCCCCCATGAGCTTCAGGGGTCCTGCACAGACAGTGTCTCCGTGGAGTGGGCTGTGAGCCCCATCTCATGTCAGAGTTCTAAGAACTCTGCTCCTTAATCTGAGGCCAGGTACAGCCCCAGAGCACAGCAGGCGAATACACGCTGACAGAGCCTCCAACTGCAAGGACATTAGTCCATCGTCTGCACCAGGTGTGTCTGTACCCATATACCACCCCATAATTAACGCTTTGCATTAGTGATGTACTTTTTTTTTTTCCCAATGTTCAGTTTCCTTTAATGACCCCCATCTCCCTGAAGGGCAGGTGCGGGCAGCTATGCAATGGCAAGAGACGTTCACAAAGATCCTGCCCTGACTGAAGGCTTTGCCCACGTGCTGGCAGGCCCCTCCCAGGAAAACTACCCTCGAACCAGCGTCTGGGTCTCCTCGCTGCCAGGATCCAGCTTCCGCCATGTGTACGACTCACAGTCCACCTGCCAACCTGGACTCAGCGGAAAGGCAAGCTCCTGGCCTCAGAAAACCCACACTCCAGAAACGGGGCTGCTGTTGTTGGTTCCGAAGAGGATGACACTGGCAAAGGCGTTCTTCCTCAGCTTGTCCAATTGCCGGAACATTCCAGTGATGAGGCTGCGGCTCGTGAAGGTCTGGTGAGCTCCTCAGGGAAGCAGTACTCAGAATACCACCGTGAGCAGCCCAGAAATATGGCAGCACCACCAAAAGCATGTCCGCATTGGAATACTTGCGCTTAAATTCATCCAAGAGAAAGGTACTCTTGGGCAGGTGAGCAAAGGGGTCTGTGGCCTTTGGCCCAGCAGCCAACGCCAGCTCACGTTCATCCATCTCGTCCTCAGGAGCAGGGGCAGCCGCCTTTTTCTCCTCTTTCCGCTCAGCCTGGGGCTTCTGCTTCTCCTCCGTGGGCCTTCCTCTTTCCGTGGGGTGTCCTTTTTAGGCTGGCTCTCTGCAAAATTCTTAACATCAAACTGGGCCATCTTCTCACAGAGTTTCACCTCCCCCAACACAGCCCGGAACTGGGGCTGGTTAATGCAGGTGAGGAACCAGCGACTGGTGTTGGGGAAGGCCTGGTGAAAAGGAGGCTCAAGGACCCATTTCTAGAGCCACCACAGGGTGCAGACAACTGTGATGTCAGCCAGGGTCCCACGATCACCCGCCAGGAAAGTCCTCATCTTCAAGCGAGCGTCCACCAGCCCTAGAATTCGCCTCACCTCCTCCTCCGCATTCTCTGTGGCTGCTTGTTGTGGTGTGTGACGCCCGAGGTGGGGAACACCCGGGTACTGGCTGGGGGGACTTTGTCGCTGTCAGCAAAGCTCACCCACTGTGCCCCCTGGGCAGCTGCCTCTGAAGAACTTCGCAGCTCCTCACTGCTCACATAGCAGGCAATGGCACTGCTCTCTAACATACACAATCCACCCTCACCCTCAAAGGCTAGAACCTTGTAGCAGGAAAGTTGCAGAGACATTGGGAGTGCAGTTGGTTTGGCCAGCGTGGAAGTGGGGTGGAGCGGAGAACACGTGGACCTGAGCCCCGCTGTACTGAGCAGCGATGACGGCCTTGAGGGTCCTCTAGTTTTCTGGATACGTGTACAGTGTCCCAGCTGCCATGGTGATTCCCTAGTGATGTACCTTCATTATAGTTCATGGAAGAACATTCTTGGATTCGTACTCTTAACCCCAGTACTATTTTAATATTCCTTCATCAATTATTACAAAGGTACCACTTATGCAAAATGTCAACAGTAGCAGGGTATATGGGAATGCTGTATTTTTTACATGACTCTTATGTAAACCTTTGCCTTCTGTAATTTAAAAAAGTTATGATAATTAAAAAAAACATGCTAAGTGAAAGAAACCAGAAGAACAAACAAACAAAACTGTGAGACAACTTTATAATCAGTCTGAACAAATCCACCCAACTGCATTACTTAATTAAAAAAAAAGAAACTTAAGTCACAGAACGCACAGAGCTTACCACGATGTCTGGCTTTCTTTACCCCAGCCCTCATCATAAGGCTTAAAACAACCAACGAAACCCCAACCGACCAGGGCAGCATCATCCTCCAACCCACCCCTCCTCAGTGCCCCCCAGTCTCCCCGATTTCAGCACCTGGTGAGCACGAGGCACGGGGGTCAGCCCTTGGCTCTGCCTGGGAGGTGCCCCCTTCCTCAAGGCCCGGGTCAGGGGCGTCCCCCTGCACAGAGCTGGGTGGCATGACCAGGCCCCTCGCCACGGCAACCCAGGGCACCTGCGCTTCGGCTCATCGGCACAGAGGACAAAGCCTTTCATTGCTAAATTTTGTTTGCAAACGTGTTTTACTAAAGCCAGAATACCCAATGCAGATTAGCGATTCCTAATAAAATAGTCTGGTTCAGAAAAGGTTACCTGTCTGCAAGTCCTCAGCCTTGCAAATGCCTCCTTTTGGCCCCTGCACCCCCCCCATCCTCCATGGGTCACTGAGGGCGGCACCAGGGGAGGGCACACGGAATAGTCCCCAGGGGCCCTGTTGTGGAGACAGGGCTGGGGGACAGCTGCCACCCAGGGTGGGTCTGCTCCACCTCAGGCTCCCTCTCCCGCCTGGTCCCCTTGTGCACAGAAAAGGGCTCCCAGAGCAGGCCCAGGGCTGCTGCCCCTGGAGACTTGGGTTTCAGGGTTTCCACAGTTCCCTAATGGGTGAAGGCGACTCGCTGTGCCAGTTGGTTTGCACGAACAAGGTGCTCTGTGCTGACACGGCCTGTCCTGCTGGGAGCTTTGGACACTAAGTTACCAGTGCCCGTGTGACTGAACCCTGAGAAGAGCCCCCGACAGCTCGGCTCAGGTGAGCGCCCTGGGGGACGGTGTGTGCACGTACGCTGTCACACCTGTCGCTGGAGAACTCAGCGCATCCTGCGTGACTCCATGGGGAGAGGGTGCCTAGAAGCTTCTCCCCGGACTTCACTCCTGTGCCTTTTCCTTGTGATTTTGCTTTGCATCCATTCGCTACAATAAATCATAATCATGACTAGGGCTGCATGCTGAGTCCTGTGGAGCCTCCTAGGAAGCATCAAACCTGGGGCAGTCTCAGGCCCTGATCCACTGGGCTGCCACTCTCCTCCCTTCCTACCCTAACTTCTGTACCCAAGCCAGATGAGGGCTATAAAAACTTCCCTTTGCTTAAATACCTCTAAAAGCTTCCCTCTGCTGACAGGCTGAGCTCTCAACCCTATTCTGATTCTCAAAATCAAATCTGCAAAGAGAGCACGCAGGGGTGCCACATCCAGCCCTGTGTACAGAGCCGGGCCTCGGCAGGCTTTCCTGACAAGTCCCTCACCCCCTCCCACACCCACCCAGGTGCACCCCCCGAGCCGGCTCGTCCCTCCTGAAACTGTGTGCATTTCTGCAAGACAGCAGTGGGAAGACACATCTGAAGAGCTGAAAGCAAAAAACTGCCAGCCAAGAATTCTGTATCTGGTAAAACTGTCATTCAAAAATGAGGGAAGAGTTGAGAGATTTTCCCAAATAAACAAAAGCCTATGGAATCTCTCACCACTAGATCAGCCCCACAAGACATGCTAAAGGGAGTTCTGCTGGTTGAAAGGAAGGGACACTGGATTATCAGCTGAGCCACACAGGAAGAACTAAAGATCTCTGGTAAAGATAAGGACATGGGTAAATACAAATGCCAGTACTACTGTATTTCTGGTTTGTAACTCCACTTTTTACTTCCTACAGGATCTAAAAGGCAAATGCATAAAATGTAACGAGAAATCTATGGTTTGGGTCTCATGTAAACAGGAATGTCATAAAGGTGGGTGGATGGGGGAGTCAGGAACTTTGAAAACAGTATAGAACACAGTTTAGGTAGTTACTTTATGGGCAGAGAGTAGAGGATAAGTTACCAGTGGCGGGGCAGGGCATAGAGGAGTAATGGGAGCTAATGTAAAATGAGCTTAAAGTTTCTGTTTGGGAGGAAGGTAAAGTTCTCGTAATGGATGGTATAAGGGTACAATGTGAATGCCATTAATTCCACTGAATGGTATGTGTGCCAGTTTGGATGTATTATGTTCCCCAAAATGCCATGTTCTTCAATGCAATCTTGTGGGGACAGAAGTGTTAGTGTTGATTAGTTTGGAATCTTTGGATTAGGTTGTTCCATGGAGATGTGACCCACCCCACTGTGGGCAACACCTCTGATTAGATTATTTCCATGGAGGTGTGGCCCCACCCATTTAGGGTGGGTCTTGATTTAATCACCAGAGTCCTATAAAGGAGCTCAGACAGAAGGAGCTCAGAGCAGCAGACATTTTGGAGATAGCCGTTGAAAGCAGTTTTGCTGACGCTTTGGAGATGCCAGCCCAGTGTTTGCTCCCGAGAAGCTAAAAGAGGACAAAACACCCCAAGAACAACATTTTGAAGAATGCACAGGAGCTGAGAGAGGAGCTGGAACACAACCCAGAATCAGCAGATGCCAGCCACATGCCTTCCCAGCTAACAGTTGTTTTCCGGACACCACTGGCCTTCCTTCGGTGAAGGTATATTCATGTTGATGCCTCAATTTGGTCATTTTCATGACCTTCAGACCGTAAATTTGTTACCAAATAACTCCCTTTATAAACGCCAATCCATTTTTGGTATTTTGTATAACAGCAGCATTAGCAAACCAGAACAGTATGCTTGGGAAGGGCTGGGATGAGAATATTTATGTTGTATATATGTTTCCACAATTAAGAAAAAATAGAAATTAAAGACATAATGACAATTAAATGTAATACATGATATTGGATGGGATCTAAGAATGGAGTAGAGGCAAAAAGACATTATTAGGTCATAAGAAAAAACTGGAATACAGAATGTAAACTTTATGTCAACATCAAATTTCTTGAACTTGATAACTGCACTTAAGATGGTTACATAAGTGAATATCCTTGTTTGTAGAAAATGTACATGGAATATTATGTATACAAGGAGTATGATGTGTACAACCTCAAATGTTCAGAAGATTAGATAGATAGATAGATAGACAGATGGATGAATAGATGGGGTGAGACAGAGAAAGGAAAGAAGGAAGGAAGGTAGGAAAAGAAAAACAGTAAAGGGTGCAAAATATTAAAATTGGTGGAGCTGGGTATATGGGGGATGGGGGAATGCTGGAGTTCTCTGTATGGGGTTTGCAATATTTTTGCAACTGTCTTGAAGGTTCAAAATTATTTCAAAATAAAAAGTTTAAAAAATGCTTCATTATGAACTTAACTATGTAACGCAAACAAAAAACAACTTACCTTTGATCCATGTAAATACTGGGGTTGTGCATTGGGCTGTTTATCCCTTTGAAATTCCTGAGAAAATGGCAATACTGTGCGAACAAATCTAAATGAGAAAGATTTAAAATATAAGTTAAAAATATAAACGTAGTTTTGTAAAATTCAAAATTTTTCCATACTCCCATCTATATAAATCTTCCTCCCAGTTATCAGATATAATCACAAAGCAGGAAAATTCTGGTAGATCAAAAACCATAGTATGAATTAGATAGAAATAACTCTGAAATACAGTATCCCTTAAAATCCAAAGCTCGGTGAGCAGAGTGAGCTCAGCCAGTGTCCCTCCTTCCACCAGACTCTCTGGCCCAGGAGAGCCGCACGGGAAGGCCACCTGCTCCGGAGCCGTTTCTGGTAACCCCCCCCTTGGACAACTGATGATGAAGGCAGCCCTCCTGGGCCTTCCCTGCTTCCAGACGGGGCTTGAGGAGGGAAGCAGACACTGGCGGTGCCGGTTACTCAAAGGGCTACTTATGAGCTAGCAGGGAAAACCGAGGCAGGACGAGCACTTACGACCATGTTCGCTTAGTCAAAGAGATTGTGTCATAATGTAGTTAAGGCCAATTAAACAAATGCTTGAATTTTAAGACAGAAATGTTCAACTCAGCTAGCACTTTCAAAGCATTTAAACTCATAAAACTTTTGCAGAAAAGTACCATAAAGAAAACACACAGATTTGCTAATTATTTAATTCCAAGAACCTGATTAACACTTTAAGAAATTAAAAAAAGGTCACATCTCAAGACAGGCCAGCACGCAGAGTGGAAGCGTGCATGTCTGAGGGCGAGGCCCGCAGCCCCGAGCTGGTGTAAGCAGAGGATGCTTGCTGGGCAGGGTCACTGCCCCCAGCCCCGCAGCTTCCTGCCCTGCGGCACAGAACGCCAACCACGAGAAGCACCTAAATTAACGCCCCAGGGCAGAGCAACACATTTCCCTCCATCGTGTATGTGTGAATTTTCCAAAGAATCCAGGTTACCATGCTGCCAACATGTCATCATCCCTGGTGCACACCATGCTCTTGACACACGTGTCTGTGTGCGTGCCCGTGTGTGTGCATGTGTCCGAGTGTGCATCTGTCTGTATATGTCTGTACATGTGTGTCTGTGTGCATGTCTGTGCGTGTGTACACACGTGTCAGGGTGTGTATCCATACGCGTGTCTGTGTGTGTGCCTGTGCGTGTGTACACGTGTCAGTGTGTGTATCTATGTGTGTGCCCGTGTCTGCTGGGTCTGTGCTCACACCCCTGGCTACATGAAGGTCACTCCTTCAGGCACGGGCTCCGCGGCGCGGGCACTGTTCAGCGGAGGAAGCCCCGTCCTCGACGGCGTCACAGCTGCAAAGGCGCCGCCCACAGGCCACCTCCACCCACCTCCGACGGGCAGACAGCAGTGAGTGGACAGCAAAGACCTGAATGTTAAAATCAGAGCACAAATCACCCAAACGAGGCACAATTACTTACACTGCAAAAGTTTCCACCAAGTCTGCTAAGAACAGATAAATGTTTTCCCAGAGAGACAACCTTTAAAAAGCTGGTTGGATTTCGAAAGCAGGCCTTAATTTAGTTAACCTGTGATACAGCTGAGATGCAAAACTATTTCAACATAATGTAATCACTCCCCATAATGCTATTTAATATTAAAATGTTTAAACAAAATAATACATAAATTAAAAAGCTGAATGACATGTTGCAAAGCTTCTGAAGAAAAAATAGTCTTCTGTTACCTTTCTCCACCTTCTCGAAACACTGTTCACCATCTGTTCTAGTGTTTCCTTAGATACTTCTAAATAATACACTTCTGTAACTCTTTCTTGGCTCATCAAGTTTAGTTATTTACTGATTCCCTAATAGGAAAACAAGGCTTCGGTACTCTTATGGCATCTCCTGCCCCAATTCACACTTTTCAGCTCACCAGACACTCAGTTTTCATCTTACGATGCCCCTTTT
Source organism: Bradypus variegatus (assembly GCA_004027775.1). NCBI lineage: Eukaryota > Metazoa > Chordata > Mammalia > Pilosa > Bradypodidae > Bradypus > Bradypus variegatus. The sequence goes on from PVKY010006201.1 coordinate 12,846, forward strand.
GAGGGTCTTCTTATACAATCCTCTCCTTTGGTGGCTAATTACCTCATTTTGTCTTCTTGATTATTTCTATATCATTATAACATTTCCTTCCAAACTCTAAAGCACAATCTTTAAAAAACTTTTTCCCTTAAAACCAACTTTTTAATTGTAATTTAATGCAATAAAATGCACCAATTCTGACTGCACAGTGGATGGTTTAGACAAACATCTGCAGCTGTGACATCACCGCCCTAATTAAGACAGAACATTTCCACCACTGCACAAAGTCCCTTGTGCCCCTTCCTGTCAACCCCCACCCTCAGGCATCCACCACCCTCCTTCTGTCACTACCCTTAGTTCTGCCTGCTCTAGGCATTTATGTAACGGGATTATACAGTGTGTATCTTTTGTATTCCGTTTCCTTCACAGCTTTTGTGATTGTCGGCATTCTTGTATCAGTCAACTGTTTCTTTTTATTGCTGAGTGTGGTGGTTGATTTTATGTGTCCACTTTGTTAGGTTATGTGCCCAGTTATTCAATCAAACACTCACACAGGTGGTACCACGAAGGTATTCTGTAGATGTGGTCAGTATCTACCATCAGTAGACTTTGTCAAGGGGATGACCCTCAATAAGGCAGGTGGACCTCATCTAATCACTTTAAGTTCTTAAGAGCAAAAACTGAAGTTTGCAGAAGAAGAAATTCTTCCTCGAGACTGCAGAATAAAAACCCTGCCCAAGACATGGGACACGACTCCCAGGAATGAGCCTGGCCCTGGCACCGATGGATTGAAAATGCCTGCTTCACCAAAAGGGGGAAAAGAAAGGTAACAAAATAGGGTTACAGTGGCTAAGGGATTCCAAATAGAGTTGAGAGGCTTTCTTGGAGGTTTCTCTTATGTAAGCTCCAGCTATATATCCCAAATGGCCACAGTATGTCAGGTCCTAACCAACTGTAGTCCTGAAACAGGTCCCTCTCTGAGATTCTATAAACGTTTCTCTAAGTTTATCTCTAAAAAACTTAAATCCACCAGAGTGTTCCTAAGCCAGACAAGTCCTAAAACCCAGAGGTAACAGCCTCTTAAAGAACAAAACAGATGCAGCCCCTTTCCCCATACTGTCAACGTCCCTCTTCAATACACCCTGAAGATGGAGAAAGTGATGAAATGAGAGGAAAGGGGAGCAACAGACAAGACAGGATTTAAGAAAGGATTACCAATACGGAATCATTATATAAACATATATATTTTTAGATGCTAGCGTATTAGAATAGCTAGAAGGAAATAATTGAAATGGCGGAACTGTAACCCCTAACATTTTTTGAAATTAGCTCTATAGCTACTCTCTAAATTGCACTTTGAAAGTTATCATCTTTTTGTATATATCTTATATTTCACAATAAAGAAAGAACTGAAACTGTGGAACTGTAACCCATGACATTCATTGAAATTTGATTTCTAGCTTCTCATTAAATTGTACTTTGAACGTTATCACCTTTCTGTATATATGTTATACTTTATAATAATGAAATAACTGAAATTTTGGAACTGTAACCCATAACATTCTTAGAAATTTACTCATTAACTTCTTTTTAAATTGTACTTTGTAAGTTATCACTGTTATGGATATATGTTAAATTTCACAATCAAAAAATGCATTAAGAAACAACAACAACAACAATAAAAAACCCTGCCTGAGTTTCCAGCCTGCCTGGCCTCCCCTATGGATTTTGGACTTGCCGACCCCCACGATTGTGAAAGCCAATTCCTTAAAATAAATGTATGGCTACACCACAATTTGTTTACCCATTTTCCTATGGTTAGACATTTAGATGTTTCCAGTGCTTAGCTATTATGAATAAGGTGGCTATGAACACTTCTGGATCTTTTTATGAACATGTTTTCATTTCTCTTGGGTGTTGTGCCAGTTTGAATGTATTATGTTCCCCAAAATGCCATTATCTTTGATGCAATCTTGTGTGGGCTGATGTATCAGTGTTGATTAGATTGTAATTCTTTGATTGAGTGTTTCCACGGACATGCAACCCACCCAACTGTGGGTGATGATCCTGACTGGATAATTTCCATGGAGGTGTGGCCCTGCCATTCAGCATGGGCCTTGATTAGTTCACTGTAGCACAATATAAGCTCAGACAGGAGCGAGCTTGCTACAGCTGAGAGGCACTTTGAAGAATGCATAGTTGCTGAGAGAGGAGCTGCAGATGAGAGAGAGTTTGAAAGCAACTGTTGAAAGTAGACTCTTGCTCTGGAGAAGCTAAGAGAGGACAAATACCCCAAGAGCAACTAAGAGTGACATTTTTGAGAAACTGCAGCCTGGAGAGGAACGTCCTGGGAGAAAGCCATTTTGAAACCAGAACTCTGGAGCAGACGCCAGCCACGTGCCTTCCCAGCTAACAGAGGTTTTCCGGATGCCACTGGCCATCCTCCAGCGAAGGTACCTGATTGTTGTGCGTTACCTTGGACACTTTATGGCCTTAAGACTGTAACTGTGTAACCAAATAAACCCCCTTTATAAAAGCTGATCCATTTCTGGTGTTTTACATTCTGGCAGCATTAGCCAGCTGGAACAGGTGGATTTGCTGGGTCATATGCTAAGTGTCTGCAGGGTTTCTGGGTGCCCTGCAGGTGTTTAGGAAGGTTCCGAGTCACTGTGACCCATGGGAGTGGCATAAGGGCAGAGAAGAGGAAGTTGGGAAAGGGCCTTTTTGTTTGAGGGTGACGATGATAAAAATAGTTGGCCAAATGCCACCATTTCAATCACAGAGTGGCACATGTTTTTTTAAGGGCTAATTCCCTGAAAAAGAATCACTAAGACAGGGGCCCTCAAGCCAGGGATACTTCCCACCAGCACTTCCTCAGCCTCTACCAACTCAGGGCCAGAGCAACTGAGAGAAGGAGGCACCCACGACCCTCGATCCTGCTGTAAAAGCACGTTCAGAAAGCGGAACAAATACGCACTAACATGGCAAGACCCTGTGCACAGACGGGGGCCTAATGGTTTTATTTTTGCAAAATTACAAAATACACATGTATATCTCACCACGTGGGAAAAAACTCTAAAATGTAAACACGTTCTTTACAAGGGAACTCCTTGGGTGATCTAATTACTTTCCCCCCTCACCTATGTACACAAGATTTCTAATTTTTCTACAATTTTGACACATTATTTGCCTAACAAATTTTCACCATTAATTCACATGCTATAACAACTTAAAAGAATGTCTTTTTTTAGAAACTGGGTGCCTTAAAGCGAATCAGCTAGCCAGGGTGAGTACTCCTACCCGGGACGGGGCAGAGCGGCCCTGCCTCTGTGGCTGGGGGCAGGCCAGGGCCCGGCAGAGGGCCCCGTGAGGGAGCCCGACCCCATGGCCAGGTCCCAGCTGCCCCCACACGGCCCCTGCCCGGCCTCACTTCTCTCCTCACTCCCCGGAGCACAAGACGCACGAC
>PVKY010006202.1:0-16301 GCA_004027775.1 Bradypus variegatus
GCAAAGATCTGATTCCCAAATAAGATCACATTCACTAATGCTGGGATTTGGACTTGAGCATACCTTTTGGGGGGGCATAATCCGATCCACATCAAACACTAAAAAATAATTTCAGCTTTTTTCACACCCAGTCTCAGGGGCTGTTTGCTGTTTCTGGAACATTCTTCCTCCCTTCCTCTCCTTGCACCACTGCAGGAGCTCCTTAGACCTCAACTTGGGCGTCACTTCCCACAGGAGGGCTTCCTTGACCCCTCCCCGCCCGGGCACTCCTCCGGCTCCTGGTTCCTTATTACGACTCCCTCCAGGTGCTCATCGTCAGTGAAAGCACAGCCAGGGCAGCCGCCGCTGGATCCCATCGCCTAACAGAACTTGGTGCTTAACGCTGAATGGATCGAAGTATCTGGAACATCAACAACAATGAGAGTAAAATGGTCAAATCTGAACCCGACTCACTGTCATCAGGTGGGATCCTCTTTCCTGTGAGGTTCTCCAGATTTCCCAGACTTTCTTTCTAAAAATGAAAAACAACAGCCCTGTCTCAAGCCTCAAGCGTCCGCCCCCATACGCCTCATTGGGCAGATCTGGGGATATGTGTGCATGAGTGTGAGTGGTTGTGAGCAGAGGGGCCAGCGGGAGGGAGGGTGGGGGGTGAGGACTGGCAAGGGTGGGAGCCATCTGGCTTCATCTTGGTTATTCTTCCTTATATGTTATTTTCCCTCACCTGTTAAAGAAAAATCAAGGTAAGCTCGCTCCCCTCGTCATTTCTTTTCCTTCTCCCCTGTCTTCCTTGACAGTCTCGTTAGAGTTAGAAGAATTGAATCATCCATTGTAACAAGTGGAACATAGCACCATCGCTTTTGGTCAATTGTACCTACTATTTACTGAGTGGCAATAACGTGCCAGGCACTTCATATATATTAGCTTGAATGTGCACTACAGATTTTCAAAATGGGTTGTATTGTCACCATTTCAGAAATGAAAGTAAGCCTCAGAGAGATTATATAACTTGCCCAAAGTTCACACTCATCCAACAAGTGGACCCAGGAGTCAAATCATAGGCCAGAATTGTGTTCTCTGAGATTAAAAAAAAGTTAATTAATATTCTGTAAAATTATGAATACTTATAGCAACATATTACAAAAAGGCTATAACTTTTCTAAAAACTTTGTTTACTTCTTAGCCTCACAGCAGAGAAGTCACAGTGTTTTCACACAATTCTTGCTTCCTTTCAATAAAGTCACGTGATATATTACACATATACACATATAGCAATACAATACGTATATGCTTATATAATATGCTTCCTAACAAACATGAGGCTTCTTACAAGTGAACTGATTTATACGGACAAAGCTTAATGATATATTTGACAGCTGGTCAGAGCCTTTATTAACAATGGGTAAAATTTTGTTTTTTAAGTGTACCTAAAACATAGTTCTGGTTATTATGAAGAATCAACAACCACACCCAGGAATTGCTTGCCCCATGGTTTGCTTGCTAGCCCAAGTGAAATGTCATTAATGTGCATGGACATTTTAGACAGTCAAGGTCAGTTCTTTCCCCCACACAATTTCAAGGTAACTTTCCTTGACACACATACATATCCCCTGTGCTAGTTTGAATCTATTATGTCCCCACAAAAGCCACGTTCTTTCATGCAATCTTGTGGGGAGGCAGACTTATAGGTCTTGATTAGGATGGAACCTTCTGATTGTCTCCATGGAGATGTGACTCGCCCAGCTGTGAGTGAGAACTTTGGGTTATTTCCATGGAGGTGTGGCCCTGCCCATTCAGGGTGGGTGTTGATCGGTTCACTGGAACACTTAAGAGAGCTCAAGAGCTGACACAGACCCAGATGCTTGGAGATGCAAACAGAAGGACATTTGGAGATGCTAAGCTAAGAGAAGAAGCCCAGAGTTTGTCCCGGAGAAGCTAAGAGAGAACCCCACAGATGCTTAGAGAGAGAAGACCTGGGAGAAAGAAACAAGGACGCACAGGAGCTGAGTGAGAGGAGCCCAGAGACATTTTGGAGAAAGCCATTTTGAAACACAACCTGGGAACAAAGGACCAGCACTCACCAGCCACGTGCCTTCCCAGCTGACAGGTGTTCTGGATGCCATTGGCCTTTCTTCAGTGAAGGTGTCCGCTTGTTCATGCCTTAGTATGGACATGTTTATGGCCTTAGAACTGTAAATTTGTAACCTAATAAATCCCTTTATAAAAGCCAACCCATTTCTGATATTTTGCAAAATGACAGCTCTAGCAAATTGGAACATCCCCAAACTCTCAGCAGGTAGAGGCCCTTGGATATACATTTGATATGGGGTCCACCTGCCCCCTTTGAAGGCCCTTCTCATCTCATCTGGCTCCAAGCTGGTGCTGGTGCCCCTGGGACTTCACTGCCTGAGCAGTGATTGCTTGCTCAATCACCATGGGGATATGGCCTGCGCTTGGCTGCTTGTCACTTATGTAGACTCTTGTTGGGGCTGAACAGTCACTAAATCATACTAAGAACTGGAGACCTGCTGCTCAAAAACACAAATAGAGTGAAGAAAATATACATAACCCTTAACCTTCCTATTAGAATTTAAGATAAAGAAATCATCTATTGCAAAGAGATAATTTTGTTAAGATATTTATGGGATGATTAATATATTTTTAGTAACTGAAGTCAGTAGCAGCAGATGGGAAATATTTCCCAGCATATCTTATAACCTACATTTTGAAAGATCTATCGCAACTTTTTGTTGTTCCCCATGCCAACCGGGTCAATGCTTTAAAGTTTCTCTGTAATTATAGAACATAATTTTCACTTATACTGTCATATAACATGATAGGCATTCTGTTTTCATTTATAAGTTATTTTCTTGTAAATTTCATTTCTGAGAAAATGAAAGCCCATTGACAAGTAAAGCCTGATTCTCCAAAAATGGTTCCTAAATTTTGCCCATTAGGCTTACTTTGCTTACAACTTTAAAAATGCACATGTAAATACTTCCTGGGAAGAAGAGAAGGAGCAGGGTTTGTGTACTCTGACGTGTTTGTTGCCAGGAAGAAATAACAGACTCATCTGCTATTCCCTTGGTCTCTTTCAAAACTGAGAACTGGGATTTCCTGCCATCTTTTCTTGGATGTGTGCGTCCTAGAGGACTTCTAGGAATTCTGTAAGGAAGCAATTGGGTGGCGCTTCCAGAGGCCTCATTTCCAGTTGGATGGGAAATGATCTAGAGGTCTTTGGACCCCAAGTCCTTCGGGAGAATCATCCTTACTGCCCCACTCAGAGGGGTCTGCTCATAAACTGTGATGGAAAACATAAACCACGTTCCTTGAAACACTAGGTCCACCAGGTAGCATTTGGGGTACCAGAAAACAGAGTCTGCAGCCAGTGGTGGGGAAATGCTGGGTGCTGCATCGTCAAGCTCTGAGAAGCCTTCAGGGGAGATCCTTTTGGCTTAATCCATCGGTTCTTGAACTTCTTTGACTGTGAAGCCATTTTTTTCCCACAGGGAACATTTAATGGATGTCTTTTGGCTCACAGGTTTAAAACAATTTGGAAAATGTTAGAGAACTGTATCTACTTTAGGGTGATCTATTTAAGAAAATGACCTTGGAGTTCTCTTGCCTCTGCTCTCAGAAAGGATCTGATTCTTACATGGGCTACTGACAAGTCTATGGATTAGATTTGTAGGATTTGAGTGGAATTTGTGAAAACGTGACAGGTTATTAAGTTTTGTTTATGGAACTAAATCTCATCTCTAGACAGGGTTCTATTGACATCAACTCCAGGAAAGGTTTACCAGACTAGTTCTTTCTGGCTAGGGTGAGGAGTACTTACTCTAAAATCAAAAGAGACAGTCTCTTTATTTGTCTCTGCTCTGATCAGTGCACCCTTTGGTACCCCAGGCACACTCTCTTCTCTCCATAATGATTTCTAGCAGGATTTGGTTCATAATATAAGGATTATTTTATGGCCAGCTGGCTACCTATAAACACAGTCACGCTTAACATCCGTTAATTGGTCTTGTATTTTCTTTTGCATAAAATCTGGTACTATCCACAGAAAGATAAGGGAGTATCCCAACTTCTGTTTTGTAGATTTGTCTTTAAATTATGCGGGATTTCACATTTGTTGAGTACCCCCTTTGTGCTGGGAACTGTGCTATTGATTTGCTTTATGTATTTATCTCACTTGGCCCTCACAGCTGCTCTGGTGGGTAGAGATCAGTGTCACAGTGCAGATAAGGAAATGGATACCGAGAGACATTAAATTAACTGGGGCCAAACAGCAAGCCATGTGAGGGATTTGAATTCAGTCCATCCGACTCTGAAGCCCAGGTCCTTTTCACATAACTTCCCCAAAAGGGGGAAAACACTAAAACTTGAATCAGCATTTGTAATACCAGAACTGAGAGCATTTCAGGCAATTGAATCAATGATAAATGACTGCCTCAACGACTATGAGGCAATCTTACATTTGCAAACCATGCCAGCTAAAACTTAACATTTTTCCAATAGTCTTTCTGGCTTAGTTAAAAAAAAAGAAGCTGATCATGGACTGTTTTGTAACTTAGAACTCCTTTTGGGGTCATTAATCAGACTTTGAACTGACATGGCCTTGCCGTGGAGATGGGTCTGAGTCTTCGCCTTCCCCGTGGGATGCTGAGAAGTGCCTCTGCTTCAGTCTCACACTGGGACAGACGGCAGCCTTGGCTGGGGGCATGACTGGACATGGCTGAGGGTGACAGCCAGCTGCACCTGCCCGCACCCACGGAGCCTGCCCAGCCCCAGACTCCTCAGGGCCTGACACAGAGGACCCGGCCAGAAGCAGCGGGAATCAGGGCCCTGGCGGCCCTGAGGAAGGGAGATGGCTGCCTCTCATTGGTTCTCATGGGCTGTTTCCCTCACAGAAAGGACACAGAAGATGCACTGTCCCCTGCTCTGGAATATGGATGCCCTAGCAGAGAAGTAAGCCAGCTGTGAGGCAGCGCTTCCATAGGAGCAACAGTTTGGGGGGGTAATCTTTTCACCCAACGTTGCAAATAAATTAGTCCACCTGTTAAACCGACCTGTTAACAATATATCAAAATGAATTTAACATCCTAATATGACCATCATTGGCATTTCTTTACTACATTTCTCCTCCCTAGAATCTCCCCTTTCTTACCTGTGTGCGAATGGCTATTTACCAAACTATTTATAATTTAGGAGCAGAAAACTTCCATCTATCCAATGCCCACCATGTACTAGACAGCGAGCTTGGTGCTTTTCATATGAAATCTCTTTTAATCGTCATAACAATCCTATCCAAAGTATTATTGTCTGGAAATAAATTTGCAGATTTTCAGTAACTTCCTTGCATCCAAAGCTTATGTGCTCTCCATTACGTTTGTTCCAGGGAGGAGCATAGCCACTGTTGGGGGGTTGCAGATGTGCTCATTCATTCCCCAAGAAGGGCTCACTGCTAATGCCTGGAAGGACTAGGGGTCTTTATAACCCAGATTTCTGGCACACTGGGCACACAGTAGGTCATCAGTAAATATTTGTTGACTTGAAATTTAACTGCTCACGTAGGCTTGGTCTATTTGGTAATGCTTCATAGAGGCTCCCATTGTTCATTTGAAAGCCTTGGATGATCTTTACTTTGGATAACCCTGGAGTCTCATCTTTGAGTTTTATTTTATGAAATATAGTGGCCACTAATGAGTGACTTTGCACTTTAACATGGGGAGGCCTTGAGGAATCATGTAAAGTTTCATAAAGTGGATATGGGAGAAGATATAGATACAGATATCTGAATGTATATGGGAAACATGGGTTGGGCTCTTTTCTCCTCTATTTCCAGAAAGAACTATTCCTGGTGGCCTTTAATCCTGAAGTGCAAGACTGTACTTTTCAAAAATGATTCTTGAAATGAGTCTGCTATGTTGTCACCAAAATCATTGCGTCTCATTCTCATTCATATTTGGGGGATGTAGAGCCGAATGGTGGCCTGTTTCGTTAACCTGCAACTACCTGGGGCTGCTTTCTTGGACATGGGTTGTTTCTGCATCTCCAAAAGTGGAGTGAACCCCTTGGACCATGTTTGCCTCTTGCCCTCGCTCTCAAAGGTTTCCTTTCCTGAGCAGTGGCTCCTTCTGGTTGGCTGTGAACACACTACCTGGTGAGAATCAGGATCTTTTCATACTGCGAGATTTTTAGGAAATTATCTTTATTTTTAATTGTTCATTTAGACATGCCAATGAATATTTAGGCCACATTTTGAGCAACACTCACAACATATTTTTTTGTTTTTGTTTCCCAAACTTCACGTGTGCACAGAAAACAACACAATTTTAAGGGTTTGCTTAAAAGAACAAAGCATGAGAAATAGTGAAACACAAGTTCATAAACCAAATCCAAATCAGTGAGCAGATCTGATCCAATGGGAGAAAAGGCTATGAAACCGAGTCTGGATTTTGCAGGAAGCATTATTTGAACACAGTATCGTGGGGTGCTCTCCAAATCCCTTTGTGGGAAGCCGTCAGCTGGTAGGAAAGAGGCCGACAGTGGCAGTGCCTAGAAGGGAGTTATGGGCAGGCCACGGTTTCATGCATGAGGCTCTGACTAGTCACTGCTGCTGTTGAAAGGAAAAGTGGCCTTTGCTATTGGGCTGGGCAGTGATACAATTTCTCTCATTTAATTTGATCCTAACTTTACCATTCACTCCCCAAAGAAATAGCCCTTTGATTCCTTTCTTCTCAAGCAATGAGAATCAAATTTGATAACTCAACTATCGGTCCACGGACTAAGAGAAGGATTGTAATGACAAAGTCCATGGGTAATCCAATGGCTGTGTTTTAACTAGAAATCCAACTCCCTCTATCTAAATATTGCAAGTGTGCCACTAACTAGTAGGGAAAAAAAAAGAGGTTTTCACATTTTCACATCCTTTCTCTTCATCTGCCAAAGATGATTGAATGAAGGAGACAGATGAACTTATTTTGTGCATCATGTCTCTTTTGCTTCAGGCTGTCATTGTCATTGTACTTGTAGCTTAACCACTGGATAGCTGATAGATTTTTTGTGTGAGTTCTTCAAGACCTAATTATAACATAAACACTTTTGCCCTATAGACTTGGAAGCACTAATACCCGTCTTATTTATTTAAATTAGAACATCATTATAATTTAAATGAGGTCCATTTCCTAAACTCAAGCTAGAGGCCCCATTAGCTAAAAGAGTGTCTTCTATTGCCTCATTTTATCATCCTCAGTGATTTCTTCCCTTGACTTGATCTCATGGACATTAAAAATAGACCACTCAAAAGCCCTTTCAGCATCATCAAATCGAGGTAGGGGAGGTTTTGGAAGCAAGCTTCCATTCATCATATTCTCTTTTGGGGCCTCACTGAACTGAGCTTCAGAGTATTAAAGTGATAAAGAAATGCCTATCAGTTTACAGTTATTTCAGAAAAACAAAGTTCGTGTTCAGTTTTTGCAACTTCCCTTCTTACCCATATCAATAATTTCAATTTATCATCCAACCATTTCATCAGGTTTTCACAAGTTACTTCAGCAACATCTGATAACCTCCCCTACTTTAATGAAAATTAATGCAACCGACACTCCAAAATCTCACCTTTAAACTTAACATGGCTAAGCTTAGTCTGTCTACAGGAACTTATTACAATCCAGTCACATTTCCAACATTTCATTTTGAGTGTTAGGAGAAAAATAAATAAATGAGATTTAGCTGTAATTCTATCAGGCTTGAAACACCTCTTGATAGTGGCAGAAATTATCATTCTCCCATGACTAAATTGTTTATGGGCAAGAGAAAGGGGTATTGCCAATTTTCACCTAACATTAGTTATGTTGGAACTTCTAAAGAAAAGGTTCAATGCATTGAGCTTAATAGACAAGAGAAGAACACTACAACAGATTGATTTTATGGGCACGTAAAAAGAAAGGCAAAGGAATTCCAAGATGCCCAGGCTAGCTAAAACCATAATTAACCACAATTACCTGCCAGCAAAGGTGAAGTCTTTTGGAAAACCAAAATGTTTTCTTTACTGAAATAATGGGGACTTCAGCTCAACAGTTGGGTAGCTATTCACACAAAATTAAGAAAAAATAAAAACCCAGTCACTGTTAACACCAAAGAAATGGACGCCAAAGGTACTTTGGTACTGTAGCCATGACAGACAAATGTGTGTGGTGGGAGCAGGGAATTCCCTAATGGTCGGATGACAGGGTCAGAGAAGCTCTCTTGGAGGGGCTGACACCACAAACACACGCTTTCCGGCTGGTTGTTAAAAGAGAGCGTGCCCCGCGGCTGCACTGACACAGAGCTTCAAGCTTGCTAAAGCGTCTTGTTAAGCTAAGGAAACCTGCTTAGTGCCAGACATTGAACATCACAGTCTCAGGTGGATGGCACATGAAGTTTCCAGAATATCTCCTCGAGGGCTTTATTCCATTTTGGTTTGCGACCTTAGCTGCAAAGCCTAGAGAGGGATGTGGGAAGGCAATTCAGAAAGATATCTCTGAAGACTTCAGGAGGGGCAGCTTTCAGAAAAATTAAGGCCTTTATCAGCGAACAATAGTATATTAATAAACTCTTTACCATATTTACAAATGCATTCTCTTGCATGAAAACTGACAAGAATCTGTTCACAGTGCCATCGTTTATATAGGTAGCAATCCCATATAATACTCATGTATTTTGGCATGAGAATCAGTAGCACTCGATATTTACAGAAAATGTACACATGAGAATATAAACATGTTGCTGAATCTGAGCTACCGATCAAATTCAGACTGCCTAAGGGTGCAGAGGAATGAACTCTACAGCACCTTCTCCTCGGACTGCATGGGAAATGCAGTTTCTTCAATCGAGAAGATGCCAAATCTCTGACCCAAAGTGGCCGAAAGTCAATAAAACAATGTTCCCCCTTGTTCAGTTTGGGCGCATTGAGTAAGCTTAGTCCAAAGTTTTAGATCCATTGCCTGGTGCATAAAATATAAAAGTTAAAAAGATGTATTATTATTTTTATAATAATTATTATTAAAATAAAAGATTCTTTCTCACGCGCTCTCATTTGTGCTCTTGCGTGTAAGACCAATATCCTCGGAGCTCCGAATTTGCTGGTGTTTAGATGTGCAGCCCAGTGTCCACTGATGGATGCTAAAGTGCTCTGGCCTCAGGAACTGTGCCTGGCACAGTGGGACTCGGGGCCCAGGGAACAGGGCAGAGCACGTCTTTCTTGCTCCCCAGTCTTCTCCGTGGGGTGGCAAGCCTGCCCCGGGAATCGCTTCCACTTTGCTGAATGGAGTTGCTTGTTTCAGCAGCTCATGCTGAGGTGACAAATGGCTTCTGGATGCTGGGAGAGTGGAGGACGGTGGGTCATTGGGAGGAGGGGGCATTCGGAAGAGCCCGAGAACAGAACTCAGAGAGTGGCTGGGGGCGTTGGCAGGAACCCCGGGAGCTGGTCCCCTCTCGGCACCCTCTCCGAGGCCTCTGGCATCTCGGAGCAGGGCCGGGCTGGGTGGTTCTACAGGGCCTCGGCCTCCGGGGCAGCCTGCTCCCTGCTCTCCATCCCTGGGCCTGCGTGGTCGGGGCTGCCACCCCCGCTGCTTCTGCGCTGCTTGTGCGACAGGCTTGTCCACTGGGCCTTGTTGTGTGCTAGGTGGCTCAGCATGTTCTCGGACAGGGGGCTGTTTCCTGTGAAGCGGGCCCATTCCTGGAAGAGCGGCTCCACAATATAGGTCATGAAACCTAGGAGACAGGCAAGGCAGCTGGTCACCCCAAAACAGCTGTGCCCACCTCCCTTCTACCTCACAGATGCCACTGGGCCCTTCCGCACATCCCACCCAGGGGTGTGAAGGCAAGAGAGCCATGCTCACAACCCGCAGTCCCAGACATAAGCAGTGCCGCCTCAGACCTGTCATGCAACCTCTCTGTGCCTCAACTTCCTCATTTGCTAAAAGGAGCTAAGAAGAATACCAACCCATTGGGTTGTTGCAGCAATTAAATGACTTAGTCCATACAAAATGCCTAGAGAACTCTTGCCACATGGCAAACGTTCAAACATTCAATGAGAATCGAGTGATATTATTTGCAGAGGGAGAAAGAAATATAAACAAAAAAAAGTAAAAAAAAAGTCTGTGCTGGAACTAGGAGGGGCTGGGGGGAGGGCAAATGACATCAGGGCGGGACGGCTCACTGATTCAGATTATCTGGAGAATTCACCCAGTGACCCTATAAATGATTTTATCAAGATCGTAGTTTTATAGTTTTGCCTTACTTTCAACTATGCCAAACAACATAGTTCAGGTAAATAAAAGTTCATTTTAATACAGATTTTGACCTGCATGAAATTCCTGCATTAATGGCTAGATTAGATGGTTTGATATAAGACTTCTTTGTTTGCATGTCTGCTCTGTGAGCTATTTTGGACTTGCTACTTTCTAATCATGGTTCATTGTTAATGTGATTTCCATATTAAACACGATTTGGTAAGCAAAAATAACCTTCTGTCTAGGTCACTGGAACCATCTCAAACATGGACTTATTTACACTTTATCATATTTCCTTGAAATATGGGTGTGGGGAGAAAAGGCAAATGTTTTTCAGCATAATAAAATCTGCCAACTGTGACCCCTGTGTGTTTGTAGACATGTGAATCGTAAAGCTTGATTTGATCATGTTTTTATTGGACAAACAGCAGACACTTGACTTTTGAGGACAATACAGAGACGGGAAAGGATGTAGCATGCAAAATGCTATTGTCCATTTCTGATTATTTCATCTTAGGTGAACTAATGATTTAAATATTATGAGATTGTTTTAGATAACCTGAACGTGAGGCAGAAGTTTAGATTCTGTGTATTTTGCATGTGGATAAGTTTATGTAGGGGGTCAGCAAATAAGGACTTCACGTTTTGCTTGCTGTTCTCAAATTTTATTCATCTCCTTCACAATCCCTATATCTAATCTCCAATATCTTATCTTTCCCCTTAAAAGATATTACATATTTAAAAGGATAGTTTGCAAAATTATACTGTTTTAATGTTTGAGGTGTGAATATTTATCAGGTTTACCTGAAGTATTGAAAAGTTACAAATCCAACATTTAACAATCCCACATTTAAAAAAACAACTCACTTTCTTCCTGAAGTTCCCCTGGATTTATATATCTGTATTTACACATGTCAGATATAAAGACTTATTATGCTAGATAAGAGAGTCATCTAAAATCAGAGTAGACATTTGAGGGAGCTTTTCAAATAAAGGAGAGCTTCTCCAAGATCAGATTTGGGAAGCTGTTCCATGGGTTCCCAGTTGATTATACCAACCCCCCACTTCCCCTCAAGCCCTGAGCTAGGGTCACTGGGTGGGTTTCCTCACGGAAGCGTGAGAGTGGGGGGAAGAAAGGAACAGAGACCCCAGAGTGGACAAGGTCTGAAGGAAAGCTTCTTACTCCTCATCTTTTTATAGATTCCACCATTTGGATATTCATTCAATATAATAACTTTTTTTGAAAATGCTGTATTTGGTAGGAAGAGTGGGAGAAAGGCTGTGAAGCCCCAATTCCATTTGGCAGCGCCCAGGGGATTTCCTTACCCACTTGAGGCCCACCCCATTTTTAAGATAGGTATCTATGGTAACCACCTTTTCTGGAGCTGAAGATCAGGACATATGAGCTGACAAAATAAGCTGTTGTTCTCATGACAACAGGACAGAAGATCTGAAATCAGGCCGGTCTTGCAAATCCAGGCCGTGTGCTTAACAATGCGACTTCTTTTGTCAGGGGGTTCAAAATGTCTTTAACAGTTGCCTGGCAAATTCTGTTCTAGGAAGAACTTATCAAAGTGGGTCCCAGGATTAGGACCCTGTCCAGGGCCTATTCCTTTTGAATCCCATCGACAGGATCCTTGGGGCCCTCCACAGCTAAAGCAACCTGATAGGAAATCCGTTCGAGGGGCTGTGTTTCTGCTGGGGTGGCCCCTAACACCCCCTTGTCAGCAACTCTGTAGCTTCATTCAATTTGTATATCCCATGCAAATCTTTGTACCTAGATTTATCTTGTCCCTATTTCTTTCAGATGACTTTGTGACTCTGATCTCGTGACTCTTTTTTGGGATGGTGGATTAGATTTGGCCCTCAGGGATTGCAAGCACATCATTCTGACTTGCTTTGGTTTCTTACATTTCAGCATCCTAAAAGGATGTTGTCTTCCCTCCCAACTTCTAGGCAACAAGCCTTGAGACCTGCAGGAGGCTCAGCCCAGTGTATTACGCTGTCTGAGGTCCGCCCGGGGGAACAGGACAAAAACACAAAGTGGTCAACACCAGGGCCACTGCTTATGAGGAAAAGAGTCTACAATTCTGTGTTTGGTTTCAATGAAAGGGAACTGCAAGGAAAAGAAAGGCTTGCCTTGAATACACATGGAATTGGTGGAGTGTTTTAAGGAGTGATGGAAATCTTATCCGATTGCAACTATTTCTTCCACTTAAGTGGCTGAAATTTCCACAGTCTGATTTGCTTAAAGATTTTAGGCATAACCCAATAATAACTATTTGGGATGCATCAACATCATACTTTCACACCTTACTGCAATTGACACTTGAAAGATAGTATAGTCCTAAGAAAATATGTTTGAGATGGAGGGTAAGGAAGCACAGGACTCCAGGCCACAGCGGAACAGCATGGCTTGTGGATCTGGGACCTGTGCCTTTGGAAGCGAGTATTGGAGACGGAGATGGGTTCTGAAGGCACATTCTACTGACTTCCCACCCTTCAAGCCCTGAAGACTGTGAGCCAATCTGCTGCTCATCAACAAATAGTTGATTGTCATTACTTTTCTTCTACTCTATTTGGTCTTGATTCTATTCTAAACTACAAAGTTAATATGGTTTAGGTAAGGTTCGGTAACAAAGCCTTTATGTTATTTTCCATAGTTTCTCAATTGGCAATCAGTTTACTAATCTAAGCTAGATTAGTTGTGACTAGAATGTTTATTTGGACTCAGTTATTCAAAGGGACGTTGATTAAACCTCCAGGCTGAATCTTTTAAAAATGTGTGTAGACCTTCTTTTCTTTGTGATTGCCGGAATGGGAGCCAAAACTATGGCATTAAACCAAAAACAAATTCAACTCACCAATTTGTATACTAGGGATTGAATCTTTCTGTTGATTACAAAGAGGACTGATTTCCAGTTCAAATTTCTGTTCGAGGTCACCTAGGAAGAAAGAAGAAAAAACCTGTTGGTAATGTAGGACTTATAACAATGAGGGCTACTGGTTTTTAATGACCTAGTTGGAAGAAGTTATTCTGGGAATTACCGATCCCTGCCTTTTAGCAGCTACTTGCTCTGCCTTGTTCTGGGTAGCTTCTGTGGAGATATAAAATATCAGAGGGTCAATGGTCATTTACAATTAGCTCATTGTAAGTAGGTAGGCTCTGGGACCAGAACAAATTTTTGAAAAAATCTATAAAAACAAGAACGTAACTAATGGGCAATTTCCTAGTATGAAATGGAAGTTCTGGCTTTGAGTACAGGTTAAGAAAACAGATTTTATTCTATTTTCCCCTGAAGGAATAATAAACAGGAAATAGAGGAGAGGACTAGAAAGATCCCCTCTGAGCGGTATCTCAGTCCATAGCTATAAAAGCAATCATACATAAGGGTCCGGGGTCTTTCATTCTTCTCTTTAGAATTTTACTGAATGTAACTGAAGCTTAAAAAAGGATAAAAGTCAGAATAATATTTCTTTTTAATTTCTTTGTCAGCTGGAAGACTGAAGGAGAAATACATCATGCAAAGCAGACCTTCCTTTGCTCAAAATACTTTATCAGTCCTTCCTAAGCGTGAAAAATTGTGGGTATTTTTTTTTGTGTTGAAACAATACCCAGATAATCAGCAGAGAAGCTGGTCAGAACAAACAGTAGCTCAGTTCACACATGCAAATTGCACCCCCAAAGCAAAAGAGTGAGCGATGTAACTCGTATAGTAACTGTGTGCCAGACACTGTTCTAAGCACTTCCCATGTGCTAATTAATCTAATCCTCATGACTACCTCATTATTATCCGCACTTTACAGAGAAGGAAACTGAGACCCAGGGTGGGGCAGCACTTTGCCCCAGGTCACAATGCTACAAAGAGCAGAGCCTGGATTCCAACCCTGGAAGTGTTGCACGTGACCTCTGACCCAGGAGCCTAGCCACCCCAGTCCCTTTCCGGTGGTTTCTTGTGCCCTGGTGGTTCTCAAGGCTGCTATCTGGAAATGACCCCAGCTTCGGCCAGAGGAGTTCATGGAAGGCCCCATACTGGGTGTTCAATCCCCGCTGGTAACAGCCTTCCGAGATGAGTTCTCCTAAAGCCAGGTCCACTCCTCAGCTGCCTGCTTCTGTTAATGATGATTTTTCAGTCAGGCTCAACACTTTGGCTGAGTTGTGTTTCCTTTCTCCTTTTCCTTAACCTTCCATATCGAGGCACCAAATCTGGTTTCTTCCTCTCAGAAAAACTTTTCCACCCGTATTTCATCTTGCCTGACCCTAGTCTGGTTTCTTAACAACTTGTTCTTAATATTTGCTCCTTAGCTAGTCTTTTTCCTATGGTCTTTCTTCCACTTCAATTACAAATGTTGTCCTAAATCTTTCTAGTACAAAACCCATTGGCACTTTCTCTGCTTTAGCCTGGCATACAGGGGCCCCACAAACCCACCTTTTCATTCTTATTTTCTTTGGGAAGGAGCTGGTCTAAGAGGCATGGGATATTTTCATTTCCATTCCCCTATAACTAAACCAGCACTGTCCAATAGAACTTTCTGGAACAGTGAAAAATGTTCTCTGCACTGTCCAATATGGCAGCCTCTTGAAATATGACCTATAAAATAGAGTAACTTTTAAATTTTATTCAATTTTAATTAATTTAAATTTAAATAAGCCACATGGGACTCGTGGCTATCATATTGGAAAGTGCAGAGCACTCCATGTCCTTTCGTTTCCAGCTCACCGAACTTCCTGTCACTACATCTTCTCCTGTGACATTTGCCATTTGCTTGGCATCCATATGCTGTCTGCCATACAGCTGCTTTACATCATTGCTTAAGTATTCTGATTGCTACTTAACATTTCAATTGTGTATTGGACTTCCAATTAGATCATTTATTCATTCAATTATGGAACAGGTATTTATGATGTACTTGCTATGTTTCAGACACTTGCTATTCAATGTAGAAAATACAAAGAGGAAAATTCATAGTTTCTCCTCTCCAGGAGTTTTACTGATTAGTATTTTTAGGGCACAAAACAAGAATTTACACTATACTTCTTTGTATCCTCTATAAATCCCCAATGGGGATTTGTACCAAGTAGGAAAAAATCACAGTTTTGTTGAGGAATAACCAAGGCTGGAAGCAAATTTCCATTAAACAAACTTCTGGAACACTAGATTGATTGAGATGACATCAATCTATAGCCATGACAGAGCCAAAATTGTACTTCTTTCAACTGGGATTGGGGGCTGTGTGGTGTTTTGAACCCTGATCTCTGTTCTGAGGATTTAATGGCATTTTTCTAATTCATGGGATCTCATCTTCCTTCCCCCTCTATCCTCAACCTTGATTTTAGAAAAGATACATTGACCAGGGATGTTAGCAGACTGTGGAATCTTGCCCTAAAAGACGAGGCTGGAGTGAGCCAGGATTTGAGTCCAAATCCTAAACTGAAAGCCAGTATGCAAGACAGGCAGTTTGGATAACTCGAGTCCGGGCTTCTTGTGCTAGAACTTAAGACTATTAAATAAAAAGGAGCTGACATGACGGCCCTGTCCTCCTTCCTCAGCCAGGAGACCTGCCAGAGCAATGCACGTGGAATCTGACCTTTAGTGGTCTGAGTTATAAATGCTCTAGGTTTTTCCATCTTATAATGCTGTCCATGCATATATTATTAGGAAAACAACCAGTTTTAGGGAAGGAGTCTTACAGGTCACCTTTCTTGGTTGATCCCATTTCTTTTACTTAGTTAACAACTTTGATTCACCAACTCTATGGGCATTACTCCCCCAAGTGACGGGGTCCCTGCCCCAAATTGATTATAATCCCAGTAAAGTATAAGGTAAACAAATGAAAGCATTAAACTGCAATCAATGCCAACAGCACTCCATGCTCAAGTCAAAACAAGGTGGGACAGAGTGGATTTCCCAGGCTGGACATCATTGCCCCTCACTCTGTGAGTCTGGTATTTTATATATCACACAGGAAAGAAAGTATTTATCAAATCTCATCTGAAACCCCCTCGTTCCCATTTCATCATAATCC